>PGCI01000306.1:0-113424 GCA_002873125.1 Puccinia coronata f. sp. avenae | reverse complement strand
GAATTCTGATGCGTGAAGCAAAGTCTTTACAGGCAAAAGGAGTGATAATACCACACCACTATATTCAACTCTGACACATCAATTGGCCATATCTAAATTTTGTATTCACCATGTGAAAGGGTTTTTGTTCCTGAGAAAAAGCAGAAAAAATGGGTAATTTGGGAAATTTTCATGTGCAAAGCCAAATCTTGACAGGCAAAATACGTGATACTACCACACAACTATGTGAGAATCAAACTTTGGCTCACAGGAGGCATCAATTGGCTATATCTTTGTTTTTGATTCACCATGTGCAAAGGTTTTTTTTCCTGAGAAAACATGGGATAAAAAGGGAATTTGTGAAATTTTGATGCCTGAAGGCCAATCTTGACAGGCAAAAGGCATGATACTACCACACCACTAGATTCAAATCAATCCTTGGCTCACAGGCATCAATTGGCCATATCTACATTTTTGATTCACCATGTGCAAGGGTCTTTTTTCCTGAGAAAATGCAGAAAAAACGGGTAATTTGTGAAATTTTGATGTGTGAAGCCAAATCTTGACAAGCAAAACATGCAAGAATACCACACCACTATATAAAAATCAAACCTTGTCTCACAGGCATCAATTTTCCACATCTATTTTTTTGTTTCACCATGTGCAAGGGTCTTTTTTCCTGAGAAAACACTGGAAAAAAAGGTAATTTGTGAAGTATTCATGCATGAAGCCAAATCTTGACAGGTAAAACATGTTATAATAACACACCACTATATCAAGAATGAAAATTGACTCACAGATATCAATTTTCCATATCTATGTTTTTGGTTCACCATGTGCCAGGGTCTTTTTGCCTAGGAAGACGCAGGAAAAAAGGTAATTTGTGAAATTTTGATGTGTGAAGCCAAATTGTGACAGGCAAAAGGCATGATACTGCCACACAACTTGATGAAAATCAACCCTTGACTTGAAGAAATCAATTTGCCATATCTATGTTTTTGGTTCACCATGTGCCAGGGTCTTTTTGCCTAGGAAGACGCAGGAAAAAAAGGTAATTTGTGAAATTTTGATGCGTGAAGCCAAATCTTGACAGGCAAAACACATGACACTACCACACAACTATATGAAAATCAAAGCTTGGCTCAGGGGCATCAATTTGCCATATCTGTGTTTTTGTTTCACCATGTTCAAGGGTCTCTCTTCCTGAGAAAACACAGGAAAAATAGGTAATTTGTGAAATTTTGATGTGTGAAGCCCAATCTTGACTGTCAAAATGTGTAATACTATCACACCTGCAAGCCTTAGAGACAAAAATGTTACCCAAAAAGCTTCAACAATGTCCCCTCCAGATTCCCCTCATTTTTCTGATCATTTTCATCTATTATTGTCCATAGTTGTGATGTATAATTGAGGAGTAATTACACCTTGAACATCTACTATTTTCTAAGTTCAAACCATATTGAATATATGCATTTCAATCAACAAAGTTAACCATTTTTTCAGCTGGCTGAATGAAAAACTTCATCATCACTCAGAACCACCAACTTAGAAGAATCAGACAACTCTGGACAACATCACTCCTCACTACTCAATCAACACAGATTCCATCACATCCCTACGTTTTTGTGGTCATTTGGTGTCACCTGATTGAATAGTAAGCAGCTTGTTCCAAGTTCTCTCTTTCTTCAAAGTTCTTCTGAGCTCTTGATCTTTATCATCCGTCCTGCTCATCTTCTTCTCCAATCAAATAAAGAACAAAACCAATAAACATATCATCTGTGCTTCTGTGGACTGCTGCTAAAATCCACATAGGTTTCCTGCTACACAACCTTTGCCAGTTTCCTTTGGCATAAAAAAGCAAGGCAGTCTTTGACTGGACCTTCTCTGTTTCTTAAGAGAAGAGGGGTTAAGCTTAGCTGCCCTTAAACCATCCCCCTTCAAGGAGAGAACCAGAATAGCCCATAGAAGGCCAAAGATCATCATATTCATAGTTATAACCCTATTCTTCTTCCTCTCCTTCTTCCTTCTCTACTTCACAATAGTTGTCCTCTACTTATCCTTTTTGGAATCAACTATTGTGCTCCCCTTTCTTGTGTCCTGTTGTCACATGAGAGACCCAGGCTCACAACACCACTTTATGAAAATCAATCCTTGGCTCACAGGAATAAATTGATAATATCTTTGTTTCTGATTCACCATGTGAAAGGGTCTTTTTCCTGAGGAAAACATGGGAACAATAGGTAATTGGTAAATTTTGGTGCATGAGGCCCAATCTTGACAGGCAAAAGGCATGATACTACCACACCACTATACAAAAATCATCACTTGACTCAGAGGCATCAATTGGCCAAATCTATGTTTTTGATTCACCATGTGCAAGGGTCTCTTTTCCTGAGAAAACATGGGAAAAATAGATGATTTGTGAAATTGTGATGCGTGAAGCCAAATCTTGCCATGCAAAAGGCATGATACTACCACACCACTATTTGCAAATCTACACTTGACTCAGATTTATCAATTGGCCATACCTATGATTTTGATTCACCTTGAGCAAGGCTCTTTTTTCCTGGGGAAACACAGGAAAATAGGTAATTTGTGAAATTTGGGTGTGTGTGAGGCCCAATCTTGACAGGCAAAAGGAATGATACTACCACACCACTATATGAAATTCCAACCTTGAATCACATGCATCAATTGGGAATATCCATGTTTTTGATTCCCCATGTGCAAGGGTCTTTTTTCATGAGAAAATGCAGAAAAAATGGGTAATTTGTGAAATTTTGATGCGTGAGGCCAAATCTTGATAGGCAAACACGCAATACTACCACACCAATTAATATAAACCAAACCTTGGACCACAGGCATAAATAGTCTATATCTATGTTTTTGTTTCACCATGTGCAAGGCACTTTTTCCTCAGAAAAAACAAAAAAAAGGTGATTTGTGAAATACTCATGGATGAAGCCAAATGTTGACAGGCAAAACATGTGATAATAACAAACCACTATATGAAAATCAAATCTTGGCTCAAAGGCATTAATTGGCCATATCTATGTTTTTAATTCACCGTGTGCAAGGGTCTTTTTTCATGAGAAAATGCAGAAAAAGAGGGTAATTTGCGAAATTTTGATGCGTGAAGCCACATCTTCACAGGCAAATGGCTGCATGAGACTGCCACACCACTATATGCAAATCAACCCTTGACTCAGAGGAATCAATCGGTCATATCTATGTTCTTGATTGACCATGTGCAAGGGTCTTTTTTCCTCACTGCCGGCATGAACCGGTCAAACACGGCAGTTTGAGTGGTGCTCAAACAGCCGTGTTTGACCAGTAGTTGGACAGCCGTGTTTGACCGGTGGTTGGACAGGCACTGTCCAACCGAAGCACCTGCCGGCGGGTCAAACTCAGGATGTAAACGGGTTGATTTTGGGCCAAAAAAACAGTGCCCAAACCCGACCCGAGACATTATGCGGGTCGGGACAATTTGGTAAAATTGGTGTCCAAACCCAAATTTGACCTGTTTATCTCACAGTTGGGCTCGGGTCAGTTGCCGGCGGGTTCGGGCCAACCCGATTTTTTTCCCTCACACTCTGTCTACCTAGCCATCATCAACATCAATCTTGTGCATTTCTCATGTAGCTAGTAGGAGTAACAAATAAAAAACATAGTATATAATAGCAAGAGAACAAGGAAGATTTTTATGATTTACCTTCTTATTTTTCTTCTTTTTGTTGTATTTATATTCATATTTTTCTTCTTTTTTTGTATTTGTATTTTCAACTACTTATTCTAGATATGGAAATAGAAATATTATTCAAGAGATCACTACCACCTCATCTGCATCAACTTCGTAAATGGTTTCCTTGTTCTCGGGAGGGTAGAGGCCTTCTGCACTGCGAATCCAATCTTGACCGCACACCAACGCCTCAAGGGTGTTTGGTTTCATGCAAGTTCGATAGTCGCTGAGGACTCGACCACCTGTTGAGACAGCTGACTCCGAGGCAATCGAAGTCATTGGCTCCATGAAGATCGTTTTTGCGAGCATTGCCAGCGTAGGAAACCGGGATTGGTTGATCTTCCACCAATCAAGGATACTGAAATTTGGGGTGTCAATTGGAACTGTTGGCTCCTGGAGATACAAGTCAAGCTCGGCCAACTTTGATCCAGCAGGAACGTTTCTCTTCTCAGCAAGAAACCGTTTGTATCGTTCCTGCTCCAAATCTTCTACTTGTTTTTTGGGATTTTGCGCGTTAGCTGTATCTTGATTAGAGGACGTCGATGACTTGTTTCCTTTGTTCAAATATTTCATGTGCTCATCAAACCATGACACTAGGGTTTTCCGGATAATTTTGACATAGCTGAGCACTTTGGATGTATCGAGTTTGTCGGAGAGAAGGAATTCAAGAAGTTCTAGCTTGCACCGAGGATTGATTACGACGTTGACAGCACAAAAATCCTTCATTCGGTCCCAGTATTTGTCAAACTTCTCTTGCATTGGCTTGACAATACTCCAAAAGTGCAACGGATTTGATTCAAGTACGTCCTTGAGGTGCTTGTCAATGTTCTTCATGTACTTGAATACCAAGTGCGCAGTAGGTTTGCGTGTGGCTCCAAGAACCAACGTAGCTACAGGATAGAAGAGAAGTTATCAGCCGTTTGATCATGGAAGGGAAAGATGGAAGTGAACCTTTCCGCACCTTTATGAAAAATCTCTAGGAAATCTTTCATCATAAGTATTTCATCCCTGCACTCTTTGGAATTGGGGTTTAGGGTGAAGTTTGCATCGTTCAAGGCCAAGTTTTTAAACGCGTTGCGGTAGGGAATCGCCGATTTAAGCATGAGAAAAGTAAATTTCCACCAAGTTGGAACATCAACAGATGGAAGGGCTTGATCCTTCAGGTTAGCCTCTTCAATTGCCTCCCTGAAGAGCTGCTTACGAGATGACGAGCTTTTGGTGTAGCAAACACTGTCTCAAATCTTGCTGATTGCAGGGGAGAGAGTACCAAGACCATCCTTCACAATGAGGTTGATGATGTGTGCCGAACAGTGCACATGGAAGTACTCGGCATTCATGTCAGGAGGTCAAGTGCTGCGACTTTCAAGAACCAAGGCTAGACAGGTCACTGCGACGTTGTTTGATGAAGCATTGTCAACTGTGATGAAGGTGACTTTATTGATTATCTTCCACTCAACAATTGTGGAGATAAGCTGCTTGGCAATTGCAAGGCCAGTGTGAGGGGAGGAAAGCTCTTTGAAGGAAATCAGGCGCTTTTGAAGGGTCCAGTCATCAGAGACATAGTGGCATGATACCACCATGTAAGGTGACTGGTTAGAAGAAGTCCACAGGTTGGTTGTCAACGCCACACGTTCAACTTTAGCAATATCGGCAAGGAGTTTTCCCTTCATTGTATCAAAGAGCTTTATGATATTGTTCTTGATTGTTGCACGGCGGAAGAGCTTGAATTGAGGCTGTAAGGATCCAACAAACGCCTTGAATAGTGGTTGCTTGACAAATGTGAAAGGATGCTTGTGTGCGATGATCATCTTGATCAAGATTTCGCGGGAGGTTTGTTGACAGAAGACCCACAAGGCTGCTTGTGATCCACCTTTGTTTGCATTAAGCTTGAGAAGTGATTGCTTGTTCTTGGTGATGTAAGAGGCGCATTGATCGAGGTGGCGCCAGAGGTGGTTGGTCCCATTGATACTCTTGCCTTCCAACACAGCTTTACAATACTGGCAAATGGCCTTCACATCCTTAGGCGCTGCGCAAAAAAAAAGCAAACCGTCAAATCAAGTGGAATAAAACAGTACATACAAATAACAGTCTTGGTAAAGTGAGTCCAAGCGTCGCTTGTGGTCTTGCGTTTTTTTGCCGGCTGCTCCTCTTGAGTGCTTGAGACTTCCGGTTAAGTCTGCTTGATGGTTTCTGCGTCCTTGTTTCTCCCCGTCCCGGTGTCCGACTGCGCGGTGGATGGAGG
The DNA here is from genome assembly GCA_002873125.1 of Puccinia coronata f. sp. avenae. Lineage (NCBI taxonomy): Eukaryota > Fungi > Basidiomycota > Pucciniomycetes > Pucciniales > Pucciniaceae > Puccinia > Puccinia coronata. Next base: position 107,464 of record PGCI01000306.1, on the reverse strand, counting down.
TTCCCGCTCAGAATTTCCAGCAGTTGCAGCAGGTTTGGTTTCCGAGGTCAACGCACTCGCAGTTGCCAGGGCCACTTTTTTTTTTCTTCTTGATTTTTGATTGGACTTGGCATGGGTGTCTCAGGGGCATCTTCCTGGGCTTTGCTTACGTTGCTATTGCTGTTGCTCTTGGAGGAACTGGCCGGAAGGTCTTGGCGTTGAGGGATGTAATTGGATTCTTTGATTGCCCTTAATTTTTGGGATACCAATAACGTAGAGGTGAAGCCTTGGCTGGACCAAGTTGTTTGCGGTTTGTTAGGTGGCATAGTGAGTCCAAGTCGTGATGCTGGCGGCTGATGGATCCTGATCAGTGAGACTGAAGCGCAAGCGTTGGAACTTGGAACTTGGAGCAAGCAGATGTCTGATGTATTGTGAGTATATACTATATGTTTATTACATACTTAAATACATATTATAGCCTATAGAAGTAAATATATATATAAATATATATATATATATATATGGTTACTACATCTACAATATGTATATAGCCAGTCTGTCAGGAGCCTCAGAGGCTTGCATGGCATGAAGTTGGGCCGGAATCGGGTTTTTGGGCCGACCCAAATGCCTGAACCCCTGCCCAAACCCGACCCAACATGTGACTTGGGTCGGGGCGGGGCGGGTCAGAAATTTCAAATCTGGCCTAAAATGCTGCCCAAACCCGACCCATGACCCGTTGGGTCTCGGGTCAGGTTCAGGTCAGCCCGCCTGATTACCATCCTGAGGTCGGACAGGTCTGTCCAATCAGTTCCTGGACCGGTCGCACAGGACCAGCCGGGACCGGTCGGACAAATCTGTCCAACCAGTTGGCTCTCGCTTCGGTCGGACATTGCCCGTCCAACCACCGGTTGAACACAGCTGTTTGAGCACTGCTAAAACTGCTGTGTTTGACCGGTTAATGCCGGCAGTGCCTGGGAAGACACAAGAAAACTAGATAATTTGTGAATTTTTGATGCATGAAGCTAAATCTTGACGGGCAAAACATGTGTTACTACCACATCACAATACAAAAATCAAACCTTGGCTCACAGGCATCAATTGGCCATATCTATGTTTTTGTTTCACCATGTGCAAGGGTCTTTTTTCCTGAGAAAACACAGGAAAAATAGGTAATTTGTGAAATTTTGATGTGTGAAGCCCAATCTTGACCGGCAAAATGTGTGTACTACCACACCACTATGTGAAATTCAATCCTTGGATCACAGCCATCCATTGGTAACATCTAGGTTTCTGATTCACTGTCAGCCTTAGAGACAACACTGTTGCCCAAAAGGCTTCAACAATGTTATCTTCTTATTCCTCTCTTCAATATGAGTATTTTCATATCATAATATCCATACTTTGTTGTGTATAAGTGTGAAGTAATATAAGAGTGAAGACATCACATCCCTACGTTTTCGTGGTCATTTGGTGTCATCTGATTGAATAGTAAGCAGCTCTTTCCAAGTTCTCTCTTTCTTCAAAGTTCTTCTGAGCTCTTGATCTTTTCATCCATCCTGCTCATCATCTTCATCAATCAAATAATGAATCAAACCAATACAACATATCATATGTGCTTCTGTGGACTGCTGCTAAAATCCACATAGGTTTCCTGCTACATAACCTTTGCCAGTTTCCTTTGGCATAAAAAAGCAAGGCAGTCTCTGACTGGACCTTCTCTGTTTCTTAAAAGAAGAGGGGTTAAGCTTAGCTGCCCTTAAACCAACCTCCTTAAAGGAGAGACAAAGAAAAGCCCAAAGAAGGCCAGATATCATCATCATCATCATCATTATCTTCTTCCCTCTCTCTTTCCTTCTGCCTTAGAATATTTGTCCCTTCCTTATCCCTTTGGAATCAACTATTGTTCCCCCCATCTTGTGTACTGTAGTCACATAAGAGACCCAGGCTCACAATTGGGGGCCTCATCGGGAAATATCTCATCATAGACCTCTTCTTTTCCATTCTAATCATTCCAAAAAGAATCATAATCACAAGAGAAATAAACAAACTAAAAATTCCTCCTTCTTTTAACTCTTCATCATATTTTAAAAATCAAAAGAAAAAAAATACATAAGGCCTCATCCATCTCTTATTTTCTAACTAAACCAGCTAAAGTGCTGCCAAAATTTCTGTATCCTCCTTTTTGTAGAGACTTACATCTTGAACCTCTGCCAAAATTTTATTGGCTTTTTAAAAAGGTGATTCTCTTGAATCTTCCCCTTCTACCCCTTGGTACAACCCTTCTTTTGCCAAGGAAGTGACAGATTGAACAACAAAAGACATCTTAGTATCATCTGATCTCTCCAAGTCCTCTTCAGCACTGCCGGCATTAACCGGTCGAACACGGCTGCTCGAGCGGTGCTCGAACAGCCGTGTTCGACCGGTGTTCGGACGGACACTATCCGACCGAAGCGAGAGCCAACTGGTCGGACAGATTTGTCCGACCGGTCCCGGCTGGTCCTGTGCAACCGGTCCCAGGAACTGATTGGACAGGCCTGTCCGACCCGCCGGCAGGTGCTTCGGTCGGACAGTGCCTGTCCAACCACCGGTCGAACACGGCTGTTCGAGCACCGCTCGAACTGCCGTGTTTGACCGGTTAATGCCGGCAGTGCAGACAAGGATCAGTCCACCTCCAAGCCCATAGATAACTCTACAGAATTATTGCTATGCTTTCCCATTTAAGAAATGGAAAGGACCTTTCCTTTGAGCAACTGCATGCTGCTAAAAGAGCCGCTGAACGCAAAGCTGAAAGAGCCCGGCAGCAACAAAGGCTTGTAGAGATCGCTGGTTGCCAAGGTGCTTCTGAGCAAACCAGCGCCACCAACCAATTCGGTCCTAATAAGCTCCCTAGCTCAGTCAACCGACCCAGCTCCCTTGAGCCTACCAGCACCGCCGAGCTCACTAGCGCCGCCAGAGAAGAACTCCAAAGAGTCGCTGACCGGTCCAGTGCCATCAGAGACTCTATCCTCAACAAGCTCTCAGACCCGGCCAGCCATAGAAGTGCCACCGGTGGCTACCCACCCGTTGGCTACTCCCTCAGCCCAGCTGCTCTTGAACGACTACGTCGCGCCCAAGAGCAGCAACGTGATGCTCACAATCTCCAACGATATGGTCCAGTTCAACATGGAGACGACCTTCCTACCATACCAGGGAACAGCCCCCTCGGAAGTCTTCTCCCGGGCAACTTCTCTAGCGCTGGTCTCCAAAAAGTCAACGCCAGTCCCCCATCCAGTGGAGAGACTGCAGTTTGCAGCAATAGAAAGAGCCCTCGCTCCATTGATGGCCAGGCTTATGACGCCAACACCGGCACTCCCCTCAGTCCCCATGAATTGTCATCTCAGAGGTCAGGAGCAGTATACCAACCCCTGGCCTCACAATCTAATCGCTGCCCTGTCAATAGTCGAGCCGCTAAGGGTGATACTAATGAGTACGGCCCTGAAGATGCCACTTCCCGGCTTCCAGGCTCCTATGCCTCCCCCCAGTATTCATGCCCTTCAGGCGATGGCATTGTCACACCAGTAAAGGTTGCCGCCAAAGCTGACTGCTCCTTTGCTAACGCCGCCGCAGCCAGTACCAAAGCAGACAGTACGCGGTACTGGACTCCTGCTAGGCATACTGCCACTGGCCAAGCAGAGGCCTCAACCTCCCCAGCCTTACTTCAAGCCGGAGGATTGCCTCAAGCGAGGGCAACACTACCCTCCGCTGAAAACTTCACACCCTACCAGCCATCACTATTACGCCGTGCCGTACCCAAAAAGTGGGAACCAGCTCAGTCACACCTACCAGAAGAACTGGAGACGCCAAGTGAACCCTACAGAGCTAGTGAAGCAGATAGGAAGCATTCTCATGCGCAAGGGGCTTTTGATGGGCTTCATGTAACACCTCAGGAACAGAGGAAGCCGCTGCAACCAGAAAACCAGAGAAACACCCCAGCTTCAACCTCTCCCCAACTTCCCTCAGTAACTAGTAACTCACTCCCTTCCCTAGAGCAAGTGTCTGAAGAGTCCCTCAAAGAATACTTTCTAAAAAACATTAATAGTGAATTTGTTAATGAAGCTCCACTACTCATTGAGGATAAGTTGAAAGATTTGTTTTCCCAATTTCTATCTGAATTGTCTGGTACTATGTAAACCTTCCCAGGTACTTTGCTTGAATCATTTGTGTCTAGACTGAGTGCTTCCATCCAAGAAATAATCACAGCAGATGTTATCCCTGATCTATTTGACAGAGTTTTCAAACACTTGAATGAGTTCCCTATGACCTCTAGTAAGAGTGAGAAATTACAGGACCTTGTTCATGACAGATTTGATAGCCTACAAGAAATTGTCATAGGTTTGAATTCTGATAATACCTCTAAGATAGAGAAGGTGAGTACTAATGTCAAAAACCTTGAACATGAAATGTCCTCTTCTCTCAGATCAATGAGAGTGCTGATTAGTGAAAGTGAGGAGAAAGAAAATATGAGGTTCAAGCAGAATAAGAGAAGATTAGGTGACTTCCACTCTTCAATCAATACTATGAATTGCAAACTAGATTTTTATTGTCAATCATCTGCAAAAGAATGAAAGACCTCAAATGAGATACAACAATCCTTTGATGAATGAGTGGTCTTCTCAACCAGAACCTCCAAACAGATAAAATGTACCTCCCCCTCCCCCACCTCCTTTTATTGGGAGACAAGATAACCTTCACAGCCAACAAAGACAACAAGATCCCCCTGCCAGTGCTGAGGAAGTGAAAGTAAACACCCCACAATGGGAAAAAGTTTTTCCTTTCATCAAGCACAATGATGTTGACCCAGAGATGAGAAAAGAGTTATGGAAGTCAATCCCCAAGACAAGTGAATGGGACAAATTCTCAGGAGAGCTTCCATATAACCATGAGCTCTGGTTGAAGAACATAGATGTGTTTGTGGAAGATTATTGCATGTTGGATCACATGGTTATCAGCAGATTAACTGCCCTTTTCACAGACACTGCTAAGAACTGGTATATTGGCATAAGAGATATCCATGGCAAGAAATCTTGGGCCTGGTGGAAGAATACCATTTGTAATAAGTTTGGAACTCACAACTGGAAATGGAAAATGCAACAAGAATTTGAGAAAGACTATTTTACACTGGAGAATAAGAAAGTACATAAATGGTTTAACACTCAAAGAGAATGACTTAGAGCATTCCAGCCAGAACTGAGTGAGTACCTGATTTGTGAGAAAATTATGAAACAGTGTCCAGGCAACTTAGAACATGCTGTGAAAAGCAGATACAAGAAAGATGCTGTTGACATGAGTTTTGAAGAGATGGTACTTATCATTGAGGAAGTCCTTGACAGAGCTATGAGACAAAATAGATCCAACCCCTCATTCTCCTCCAATCAGGACATCAGGAATAATCGGAGGGATAATCCATCTAGCACTACAGTGGAACCTACTGAAGTTGAAACTAAGAAGCTTTCTAATGCTGCTGCTGCACATGATTCTAGATCAAAAGACACCTGTCACTTCTGCAGACAACCTGGCCACTTTTCTAGAGAATGTCCAAAGAGAAGACAGAGGATCAATGAAGTAGGAATGAGCAACTCAAATGATTCCCACTTTAGTGACCAAGAGGGGGACAATGGAAATTTTCCCAACATTGAATCAGAGGAAACCTGCAACAAACAAGAGAATGATCAATTTGTCCTAGCCATGGATCAATTTAGAGACTATGACCCTTCTGGCCCCATTAACAGAGATTTATTTGAGTACTAGAGAGTGATTGAGCCAATACTCTAGTAAGTACAGTTGCGAACGTCAATGCACTGTACCAGTTTTGGGACCTGTCCGAAATATTGGGGGCCAGAATTTGAAAAAAAAAATGGAGGACAGGGGGCCCTGGGGGGTCATTGCGTGGGAATAATTCAAATGAAGATCTTCCTTGGTGTTAAATGAGCCTACAAAAGCTTTTCCTCCTAATACTCAACGTTGTCTCTTTTAAATTCATTACAATCAAGAATGGTTATCAGCAAAGCTTCACGCGGACAGAGGAAAAGACGTCAACGGGAAGCAAATGAGAAGAAAAACATCCCTAATAAAAAACCCTGACCTCGCCAAAGAGCCAACACAAAACACAATCCGATTTTAATATTTTCTGAGGATAAGGATGAAATACAGCTTGTGAACCATGTTAACCAGCTTGAAGATACTCATCCCGCTATTGACCAAATGTTGCCTAATGTTCACGACACTTCAGAGATGGAAGAATTTCATGAAGCCGAAATTGAAGAACGGAATCAAGCCAATGATATGGTTCAGTACATGCTAGCGGCAGGCAATGACGATACATCTGATGAAGAAATACTGGAGACTGAAGACAAACCCCTGAACAGAATTTGGCCAGTTTTTTCCTGCCTGGAATCCGGCAATATCTCTCCAAAGCGACGCGTCTTAAAATCTGGGAAGAGCCACTACAAGCAGCCCGTCAAAAACCCAGACTCATCATCTCAAAAACTTGTTCCTGCACCCGTCCCTCGGAAAACCAAGCACGAGTGGAAGAAGAAAGCAATCAAAGCAGCTGGATCAAATAACAAGATGATGGAAAACTACTTCTTCAAGATACAACCTGTCAAAGAAGCTCTGCCAAATCCTGTCATTGATCCCAATCTTGAATTTGCAACTCTTGAAGACCAAAATAACCAGGAATTCAATCAAGAAGCTGTTCATCTCCGTCTAGAGAATGTCTTGAACAACTATCTATCAGCTCCAAAGACCCCTGAGTCCATCAGCAAATCCAAAAAGGCTCACTCTCAGTGGGAAGAATTGAACTCAGCACTCCGAACAACAACTCAAATTTACAATGAAAAGAAAAAAAGAGACAAAAACTTTACAGTCCCTCAATTCATGATTGACAACGTGACACCGTTCAACAATCTTCGTCTTCAGTACATTCTTGATGGAACAAAATCACCTAGTCACGCCGCATCTCTTGCAACTGCCCAGTCTGCCATGGGTAGACGTCTCTCAGGCAATCAACCACAACTTACACAAAGTGGGATCTACCTTGCTCGGTCGATTGCAAAGCAAGCTGTTTATGTAGTTAGTCATAAAGAAATATTTGAGGTGAAACAAGGCAATCACAAGACTCATCGCTCTTTCCTTGATAACATTGAGTTGAAAAAGAAACTGTTTGCGTGGGCAGCATCTCAAGAGCCTGGCCATGTACACATTTTTTTTTCAATAAATAAATATTCTTTGTTTAAGTACTAACATGAATTTTGATGTAGGTAACTCCGATCACTTTCCAAAGCTATTTATCCAAGACTCTTTTTCCCGAGTACGGTATCAATAAGCGTCTCAGCCGCAGTGCTGCAACCCAATGGATGTTTAAGCTAGGATACAGGCCTCAAGAACACCACAAATGCCTCTACTTTGATGGACATGAGCGACCAGACTTTGTTGAAGCCAGAAAAAAATACATCAAGGATGTTGACTCTTTACGGAAACGTTCACAAGTTTATGGAGGTGAAAACTTGGAAGCAGCGGCTCAAGTTGACCCTGAGATCCTCGGTGATCAAAAAGAAACAGTTTTCATTTATCATGATCATGAATCAACCATTCATGCTAAAGAGAAACCCAAGTCAACCTGGCTTCTTCCTGGAACGACTGAAATCCGTTCGAAAAATGCTTATCGACTCATTCACATCTCTGATTTCATCCTAGAAACCACCGGAAGACTCAAGCTGTCTCCAGAACAATTTCAACTGCACCAAAATTCCGCAGGAAACACTTTTGAGTCTAGCAATGCAGCAAACATCATTTATCCTGGTTCAACCGGGGATAAGTGGTGGGACATGGAACAACTATGTCATCAAGTTTCACAGAAGGCCATTCCTATCTTTGAATCTCTCCATCCGGATTCACAAGCTGTCTTTGTATTCAACTGCTCTTCGGCACATGGCGCATTCGCCAAATCAGCTCTTTGTGTTCAGAATATGAATCTAAAACCCGGTGGGAAGCAATCAAAACTCCGAGACTCATTTATCCCCAGTGATGACCCTTGCATTCCACCACATCTCCGTGGTCTCCCTCAATCGTTCTGCTACCCTTGTGACCATCCCGAACCAAACCTTGCTGGAAAACCTAAAGGCGTTCGCGTGATTCTACAGGAGCAAGGGATATGGCAGCATTACACCTCGATGTTGCAAAATGATGGTCAACCTCTTTTGAAGTTCCAATGCAAAAATTGTAAGACCTCTAATGTTTGAAAGGATGCAGAGATCCGAGCCGTCAAGTTGATACGTCAAGCCGAGGAGAGCGGTTACTTTGTGACTCAAGACCAATGTGTCTCCGAACTGCTTGCTGAAAACTCCAATTCAACCGCTAATGCCGATATGAAAGAGGATGAGACCAATAGTAGCTCAAGTAGCACTACTTACTGTTGGTTGATGATCTTATCTCAACAATCAGATTTCCTGCACAAACAACCATTACTACAAGCCATCATTGAAGATGCAGGCCACATTTGCCTTTTTCTTCCAAAATTCCATTGCAAGCTAAACCCAATCAAGTTGTTTTGGTCATACATCAAGGATTGTGAGTGAAACTTTCATCTGCAACATGTGAATCCACAAAGACACTCTAACAGCTTGTCCTAACCTTTCACTGCGCTTCTTCTCTCTTCGCTTGTTTTTTTTTTGCTTGTTTCTTTCTTGGCAATGAAATCCAACCTAATTGGGCAGAATAATCGATTCAATCACATGTGAGAAGCAATTTGCATGATCATTGATCTGACTTGGAAACTTTACAACATGGAAAATGGACAACATTGTTGGGACTTAATGGACAAGCCGTTGGGAAACAAGCGGTTGGATAACGATTAAAGGAAAAAATATAAGATCTTAAAGGAAAGAATAGAAGATCTACTCTGCATGAGTGCGACTAGCCTTCAAGTGTTGCTTGTATTCCTTCACCCTGGAGACCAGGAGCCTCGCTGGAACCAACTTAATGCCAGCTTTCTCAAGCTCGTCTGCTTTGACTAGAGCAAACCCAGTGTAGCGGGTGATGCCAAAACTGTGCATCACCGCAGATAACTGCTCGGTTGGTTCGACATCAACAAATTTGAGATAATCGTTCAGATCCAAGGCCTTATCGTGTGGGACAGGTGAAGAATTTGGCGCAGCGGCGGCAGCAGGCGTCACAAAGGCCGGAGGGGCAGGGGCAGAAGGCGTCGCAAAGGCCGGAGGCACACGGGCAGGAGGCGGCGCAGTATTCTCGTTTTGGTAAGCAGGTTGGTGGGGTCCTGGATACATCATTGGATGATGACCATAAGGCCAGGGGGCCGCCCAAGTCATCGGATTTGGATGGCCCATATAACCACCAGCCATCATTGGGTTGATGAAAGACGACATTGCTGCGGGATTCGGTCCGGGCATATTCATCGTGAAGACCGGAGAGTTGTTGTTCATGCTGACATTTGGCGAAGAAGAAGAGATTGTGTTTTCGGGAGTGAAGCTGGATGGCACACCAGTGGGTGTGGAAGAATCAGATGAAATACGGCGGCGGTTACGGCGGGGAGGACTATCATTGTCTTCAAGGCGCCTCCCCTTGACACGCCTGTAATACTTGGCTTTGGTGACCACTGGGAATGAGGGGGACACTGGAGGAGTCTCCACCGTGACCTCTGGGTTTTCAATCTGAAAAGAATGTTCAATTAGCGTTCATACAAGTGGACAACATGCAAAACACAACCAAAAACATACCATAGTGCGAGCCCAGAGCGCTATTCGATCCATGTCAAGTGCGATGAAGCAATCATCATTGGAGGGGTGGAGGTAAACGTTCACATCCAATGAGCCAGTCAATCGTTCAACCAGACGGTGAGCAGCCTTGATTGCGGCAATGTTCTTCATGATTTTTGCCGACACAGAAGCTTTGGGTGATGGTTCGTCCTTGTTGTTTTCAGCTGGGTTGCCGCCGTGTTGAGCCTGTAAGAACTTTAATGCTTCCTTTTTCTTTTTTTTTTGGACAAATGGGCTGTCAACATTGTGAACATTTCAAAAAAAGAATGAAGACTTACCTGCGCAATCAATCTAGGATCAGTTTCCACTAGAGTTATGGTGTACTTGATGCGCCCATCCTGTGGCCCCTCAATCAGATCTAGAAAATCGAGAAAATTTTTGTCATTGAGCTTTGTCTTGTTCTTCTCTGCAAAGATACCACCATGGGGTACAGCAGCAAGCCACCCAAGCTTCTCTTCTTTGTCCTTAGCTTGAGCATGAGTTGCAAACTGCTTATCATCGAGTTGGCGGATTGCATCAATTGCAGCCGATTTGAAATCCTTGAGGCTCTGGTTCGAAAAATCCCAATCAAATGAAATTCTCCCCGCGTCCAATACGAGCTTCTTGTATTTTCCGTCCGGATCCCCAGTGGCCCTTTTTTTAATGCCACTCGCGTGTTGGATGGCCCGGGTTTGTTAACCTGCAAGAAGTAGAACCAATACTCGACATTGATCTTGATTTTCTCCGCGGGGGCGGACTCAGATTGATCTCTGGTATTTGCTGGGCTGGCGGCTCAAGATTCAGAGTCAGATGATGCAATTTGCACGACAGGGGTCGGACTGATTGAAGCAGCGTTGGTACGAGGATCTGGCATGAAATCTTGAAGCCAATCATCAAGCTGGCTGAGACTCGTGCAGTTCTTGATATGACCTGAAAAGTTGTCTAGACACAATGAAATCAGTCTTTGAATCTTGAAAATTGCGTGATCACAAACATGAAGATGAAAATTCACTTACCCATAACGACCAGCCAATGGGCGTGGCGAAATCGATTGGCAAATGTTGGATGTGAGGTTGGGTGCCGTTGAGTCAATCGGCTGATTTGAGCAATGTATAGACCGGGGGTTTTGGCAGGCAAAGTTTGGGGGTGAAAAATTTTTCGGGGGCAAAAAAAAAAAAAAAAAAAAAAGAAAAAAAAAAAACTGCGGATTTCCGCAACCATTCCTGAAACAGCTGTATGTACAAGTGTAACTAGGGTAAAAGTAGATTCTACGTGGTTTATTTACAAGGTTTTATTAATAAAAACCTTGAATACATAAGAGTAACATAGCCAGCGTGGCCTTTAATGATTGGCCTTAGCCATTTGTGGCCCATTTGTGTCATTTGTGGCCCATTTCAGATACATTCACACGTCAGTGTTGCTATGTACCTTAGTTACAATGACTAAATAAATTATTAAGGTCATGGAAATGACTTGTGACGCAGAATTAATGACCAGCAGTGTCATTGGGATGAGCCTTGTTAGTGCCAATCTCTCAAATTTGCCACATTGCGCTGAAAACCAGTTACTACACGCACACAGGCAGAAAGGTCCTCCACTATGAGTGAAATTAGTATATATAGAGCCCTCTTTCTACGCCAAAAGTTGTTCCCCATCATCAATTATTATTACAGTCAATCAGTTACGCCGTGTCCTGTCCTTATTTCAGTTACTCTGCCCTGTTTTGCCTGTTTTATCCGTGGTGTTCTCTTTAAATCAACCAACCTACGTGTCCAGCTCCTGCGCAGAAACCCTTCAATCTACCCAGCAGCTCTACTTCACCCCCCTACGTGGCTTTTTGGCTTGAAAGAAGCAATAGTGAGTACTTCTTTCATCCTTCTGTCCCCATTCTGGTTCCTTAATTGAAAAAGCACTTTGGTACCACCTTCTGTTACGCAGAAACCCATTGTTTGTTTAATAAGATACCACCCTGCTTTGCAGATCTCTGATTTAGAGGGCACCTACAAACACCCCTGCGCCAGCAGGCCCCTCTATAAAAAAGAATTATATTCTTTTTATTTCTTACCTACTACTTTTCTACGTGAAATTATCCTACTCTACCCTTATTTTGAACCCTTATCACCTTGTGTAGCTAAAAGGTACTAGCCCTTGGCATCACAGAGGCTGACAACGCCTCTCCGCCCAAACCCTCCAACGCCGTCATCGTCTTCCCGACCCATCAACGACCTGCCGCCACCCCTCCTCCATGATATCTGATTGATGCTATACTATACATACCCATTCTTACCTGTCTATTCCACTTTCCTCTACTTTCCTACGGCTTGTTTCTTCTTGTTTGCTATCCTCTGACTCCCTTAGTTCAATATATATGGGTTTAAAAGGCTATATAGGCCATACAGATACTGTAAAACCATAGTTATACACATACAGTATGGGTTTTTGAAGTGTGTCCAAAATGTCGAGGTCTGAAAAATCCAAACTTTTGATTGGCTGGGCAGAAAGCTTAGCCGATTGAATTTTGAATTCCTTGAGGTCTGAAACCTCCAAAAATGTGGTCAACATGCGGGTAGACCACATGTGAAATCCACACATAAAGCCCGCGCGCAAATTGTATATTTTGCGGGTGAGCTGGTACAGTGCATTGATGTTCGCAACTGTAGAGTATAATGATCTAGCCAATATTCTGGTAGAATATAGCCTCTTTTGGTGGTAGGGAATGTCAGCCTTAGAGACAACACTGTTGCCCAAAAGGCTTCAACAATGTTATCTTCTTATTCCTCTCTTCAATACGAGTATTTTCATATCATAATATCCATACTTTGTTGTGTATAAGTGTGAAGTAATATAAGAGTGAAGTTATTAACCAAGAAGTTCACATAACATCTAATCATTTTCTAAGTTCAAACTATATTGCATATATGCATTTCAATCAACAAGGTTAACCATTTTTTCAGCTGGCTGAATGAAAAACTTCATCATCACTCAGAACCACCAACTTAGAAGAATCAGACAACTCTGGACAACATCACTCCTCACTACTCAATCAACACAGATTCCATCACATCCCTACGTTGTCGTGGTCATTTGGTGTCATCTGATTGAATAGTAAGCAGCTCTTTCCAAGTTCTCTCTTTCTTCAAAGTTCTTCTGAGCTCTTGATCTTTTCATCCATCCTGCTCATCATCTTCATCAATCAAATAATGAATCAAACCAATACAACATATCATATGTGCTTCTGTGGACTGTTGCTAAAATCCACATAGGTTTCCTGCTACATAACCTTTGCCAGTTTCCTTTGGCATAAAAAAGCAAGGCAGTCTCTGACTGGACCTTCTCTGTTTCTTAAGAGAAGAGGGGTTAAGCTTAGCTGCCCTTAAACCAACCTCCTTAAAGGAGGGACACAGAAAAGCCCAAAGAAGGCCAGATATCATCATCATCATCATCATTATCTTCTTCCCTCTCTCTTTCCTTCTTCCTTAAAGTAGTTGTCCCTTCCTTATCCCTTTGGAATCAACTATTTTTCCCCCCATCTTTTGTCCTGTAGTCACATAAGAGACCCAGGCTCACATTCACCGTGTGAAAGGGTCTTTTTTCCTGAAAAAACAAGGGAAAAATAGGTAATTTGTGAAATTTTGACACGTGAAGCCACATCTTGACAGGCACAAGGCAATATGCTAAAGGTTTTGCCGCAATGACAAGATTGTCAAAGTGAGACTATAGAGCACCAACCGCGGAAACCATACGTGACAACAAGCCTTTTGGTTGTTGGTGACTGTTGAATACTTTTGCATTTTGTTGAGTTTGTGGCGAAATGGCTCAGGAGGCAGTGATGACAAGAGAAATGAGAAGAGGGCCAAGAGGGATGAAAGACCCCTGTTGGGAAAGGTTCGTAAGAAAAAAGAATGAATAACCAATGTTTTTATTCCTTAGAGCTAGGCTAGTTTAAATAGGCTAGATACAAGGTTGAAAATGTGGTTGAAGAGAAATTGAATAAAAGACCTTTTTGAATAAAAACTTAGAGGAGGAAAAGAATATGAGTTCTTGAAAGAAATAACTAGACAAGTCATCTCAGTCTCTTTCAGTCAAGCTAGAAAATTAATCAAGAAAAAACATAACTTCCACCACAGATATTTAGGGGCGTTAATTCTAAACAATCAGTTCTTATGAATCAAATAATGAAACTAGAAAAAGAAAGAAGTCAAGAATGAGTCATGAGTTGGAGATCAGGCAACTACTGGGGGTTCTAATTAGACCAACAAAGAGTGGGACAGTCATACAAAAAACAAGCTACTTTTGACTAAATTTCAGTCTAAATCAAGAAGATTCAAGAAAGAAGAAAGTGGATTTTAGGGAGGAGTAGACGGAGAAACATGAAAACTCAACACGCCCCCTCTACTCTGACCTAAAGAACTAAAAGCGAGCAGAGTTGAAGTTTAGTAGAGTGAGGTGATGACAAGCGAGGGAGGTGACCGAGTGGGAAGGAGTAAAGGTGATGACAGGCGGAGGTTGAGTGAGGCAATGTCGAGCAGAGATTGAGCGGGGTAACGGCGCGCGGGCTGAATCAAGAGCGCGAGTCCTGTTTACATGCCGCAAAGGCAGTCGTAACTGATGTCGTCGGCGTTGATCCGAGTACCATCGGGCAGCGTACACCAGTTGGTAACGCCCTGCAACTGATTGTATTCATCGATTACAGTAAAGTGGGCCGATTTGGTCTTGGGAGCCTTTTCTGGGAACTTGACCCAGCAGTTGTGGGGTCGGTGGCTGGTCTTTCCGCAGTGATGGCAGGCGGCACCAGTTTTAGTGGTGGTGATCATGGTGGCTTGTTCCGAGGTGGAAGCGGAGGTCTCCTTCTTGATGTTGTTGGAGATGGCATAATATTCGAGTCGTTTGATGCTATCTTCAAAGGTTTTGATGGCAAACCCCATGGTGATGATGTCACGAAAGGATTGGAACTGATTCTTTGGGAGCTTATGGAGCATGATCATCATTTTTACTTGATTGTCTTTGAGAACGCCGGCAAGTACAAGACGCTGGTTGGCCAAACGGATAGCTGAGCAGAAGGAGACCACGTCCTTGTATTCAAGATCAAGAAACTGGTTGAGAGCAGCGGAGCGAGCAACTAGATCGGAGCCGGCGTATTTTTCCTTTAGGAGTTTCCAGAGAGCACGTCCATTGAAGTGATCGGTTTCGGGGAGTGTAGTACTGACAAGAGCAAGGTTGGTAGGATCAAGATTCTGAACAATCTTAGAGTAACCCTTACGGCTGAGAAGGGAGTAGGCGGTTATTTGATCAGGAGTGGAATCCTCCTTGAGCTTGACGATTCCAGTGATTACTCCGCAAGCTCCAATGTCCTCTAATTTTGCTTCAATTGAGACAAGCCAGATAGAATAGTTGTCGGCGGTGAGGAGGTAACAAGAAGATTCTAGTCAAGATTCGTTTTCCATGGTATGTAGTGGTTAGCGGTTTTTGACTGTTAATCGTGTTGAGTTTGTGGCGAAATGGCTCAGGAGGCAGTGATGACAAGAGAAATGAGAAGAGGGCCAAGAGGGATGAAAGACCCCTGTTGGGAAAGGTTTGTAAGAAAAAAGAATGAATAACCAATGTTTTTATTCCTTAGAGCTAGGCTAGTTTAAATAGGCTAGATACAAGGTTGAAAATGTGGTTGAAGAGAAATTGAATAAAAGACCTTTTTGAATAAAAACTGAGAGGAGGAAAAGAATATGAGTTCTTGAAAGAAATCACTAGACAAGTCATCTCAGTCTCTTTTAGTCAAGCTAGAAAATTGATCAAGAGAAAACATAACTTCCACCACAGATATTTAGGGGCGTTAATTCTAAACAATCAGTTCTTATGAATCAAATAATGAAACTAGAAAAAGAAAGAAGTCAAGAATGAGTCATCAGTTGGAGATCAGGCAACTACTGGGGGTTCTAATTAGACCAACAATGAGTGCGGCAGTCATACAAAAAACAAGCTACTTTTGACTAAATTTCAGTCTAAATCAAGAAGATTCAAGAAAGAAGAAAGTGGATTTTAGGGAGGAGTAGATGGAGAAACATGAAAACTCAACACATTTGAGAACAGAAATGGATTGTAGTAGGGTTGCATGGCATCACAGTTTGGGGTGCAGAAAAGGCTGGGAATGGTTTAAATGGATGTCTGCAGGGAGGAACCGGCAGATGGGAAAGGGATTTTGGAAAATACAAAGGACAGTATCTTTGTGTGACATCAGGGAGTAGAGGGCACAAAAGGAGGAAAACTGAACCAGCTTGTTCCAGTTCCTTTCCACCAGAAGTGCTTGACCTGATCAACAATTGCAACAAAATTCCTAAACTCCACGCAAAACATTTGTACTAATGTTTTGCATGGAATAGCAATCTGCAGATTGCTTTGGAAAGTTTTCCACATTAGTACAGATGTTTTGCATGGAGTTTACCAATTTTGTTGCACTTGTTGATCAGGTCAAGCACTTCTTGTGGAAATGCACTGGGACAGCCCCTGGGTGAGGCACTGCAATAAAAACTTGCTCAAATGCCGGCAGTTGGCATGTGGAAACTTGAGTATTACTGAAGTCCTTATTTGATGCAAGCTTCACTGCTGGCATTGATTGGTCAAAAACAGCTGATTGAGAAGTTCTTGAACAGCTGTGTTTGACCAGTGATTGGACAGGCACTGTCTGACCCAAGCATGTGCCAGCCATTTGGATGGGCCTGTTCAATTGGTTTGATTGAAACCAGTCACCACCAGCCAGGAACTGATTGGGCAGACCTGCTTGAATGGCCAGCATGCGCTTTGGTTGGACAGTGCCTGTCCAAGATCACTAGTTGAACACGGCTGTTTGAGCATTTCTTGACCAGCCATGTTTGACTGGTTAATGCTGATAGTGCTTACAATATTGTTATCTTGTGATATGATAGTGATATGATGGTGTTATCTTTCAATATGACAATGATATGATATTGTTATATTGGGATATGACAGTTTGGTAATATGGTGATGTTATATGAGGGTGGTTTGAAAAAGTTGACCACTACAAGATATTCAGTATATCCCGTAATGTCTTACTCAGCATCCCGTACGGCATATATTGTAGGGGGACCTATAATTTTGCAAAGTATAATTTGCAGGGCTTATGCTCTGCAAATGATCAAAAGGTTTGCAAAATTATGAAACATACAGGGCTTTTCATAATTTTGCAAAGGATTATGAGATTTTGGTTTCAGAAAATGTTTATCCCTGCAAACAATGCTTTGTAAAAATATTCATACTGTTATTATTAGTTCTTTTGCAAGGTAAACTTAACATAGGATATGCCTTGCGCAAAATAATCTACGCAAAATTCCTTACACATCAAAAAACAACAAGATTTGCAAAGGATCACTTTGACATGCTTATGCCGTGTAAAAAAAAGGTTGTCAAAATGAACCCTTCAAGCTTTGCCACAACAATTTTGCCAAGTTTTTTTTGCACTTTCTTGACCTGCTCTCCAAGCTGGTACAGTTGTACCAGCTTGGAGAGCAGGCCCACCTGCCCTCCAAGCAGGTACAGACTGTACTAGCTCGGCGAGCAGACCATCTCCGAGGCCAACCTGCTCTCCAAGCTGGTACAGGCGGTACCTCGGCGAGCAGGCCAACCTGCTCTCCAAGCTGGTACAGACTGTATCAGCTGGGCAAGCAGGCCAACCTGCTCGCTGAGCTGGTACAGACTGTATCAGCTTGGCAAGCAGGCAAACCTACCCGCCGAGAAGGTAGATTCACTACCGGCTCCGCAAGCAGGCAGGTCTGTTTACCGAGCTGACCAGCTCGGCAAGCAGGCTGGTCTGTTTACCGAGCTGACCTGCTCGCTGAGCTGGTACAGCTCTGTACCAGCTCGGCAAGCAAGCCGACTTGCTCGCGGAGCTGGTGAAGCTCTGTACCAGTTCGGCAAGCAGGGAGCCTGCTCGCTGAGCTGGTACAGCTCTGTACCAGCTCGGCAAGCAGGGAGACTTCTCGCTGAGCTGGCCCAGCTCTGTACCAGCTCGGCAAGCAGGGAGACCTGCCCGCTGAGCTGGTACAGCTCTGGACCATCGGCAAGCAGGCCGACCTGCTCGCTGAGCTGGGACAGTTCTGTACCAGCTCGGCAAGCAGCCCGACCTGCTTGCTGAACTGGTACAGAACTGTACCAGCTCGGTAAGCAGACCAGTCTGCTCGCTGAGCTGGCAGTGACCCTACCTGCTCGGCGAGCAGGTTAAGAGCAGTTTGACCTACTCGCCGAGCTGGTACAGTGTCTGTTCCAGCTCAGCGAGTCTGCTTGCCGAGCTGGTACAGACCGTACCAGCTGAGCAAGCAGGTGGGCTGGCTGATATCTGTACCAGCAAGGAGGGCCCAACCTAGTGTAGCTTGCGCGAGGCCAGCGTTGCAAGTGGGAGGAGCTGCTTTTGAGTCTGTACCGCTATTGGGCAATGTGCCTTCTCAAAGAGCTGGTACAGGATGTACCAGCTCATGTACCAGCTCATGGGCTGTTGTGAGGTTACTGAGAGTACTAAACAGTGAAGCAGAGCTGGTAGCCTGGTGTTGACTATCATCTCACGGAGCCGGTGCCAGCAGGGATAGATTTTCTTTGGGTGAAGCGGAAAGAGTTCCCAAGGAAAGGATTTCGGAAAGAGGGGATGATAAAATTGGCAGCTTTGCAGTGGAATACACTTGCAAAAATGTCAACTCCAATGTACGTGGAACACTTTTTCAAGGGATATTTTGCCGGCTTTTCAGCCTTGCAATCAGATCCTTGGTAAAATTCTCATGAGACATGATACTGGTTGTTTTGCAAACTTGTTTGCAAGCCATGTGGGAAATGCTGTACAAAATTCCCATAAACATCTGCATGAACAGTTTGACAAAGTAAGTTTTAAGGGTTAGGTGTTTTGCAAGGGTCGTTTTGGGTCGGATCCTTTGCAAAAATATGAAAAGCCCCCATCTCTTCATATTTTTGCAAGGCTTCCAATTTACAAAGGATAGCCAATGCAAAAAATACTTTGCAAAATTATCCTACCCCATATTGTAGTGTATGTAGTGCTTGTACCAATGTAACATCTGTTCAAAATGTCCGATGTAAGCGCAGATGAAGCCATCTGACGTAATTGTCTTGGCAGTGAAAACCTGGCAATCCACCTCCTTGTATTTGAACACACCTTTGTCCAAAAATTTTGTTCAAAAATTATTTAAAAATCAACTGTACATTTTTCCAAAAATCTGAGGAGACAGAAATTTGCACCTCATTGAGACAAACATTTTGGTGTATTCTTCACGGTAATGGGTTCATATTGAGTAGTTTTTTTAATTTTTTGAAAACCATTCAAAAAAATGAAACACCCAACAAAAAAAAAAAAAAAGAAAGAAAAAAAAAAACACATTGATATCCCAGATATCCCAAAATTTTTACTTGATATCCCATATGGGATAATGACGAGTTGTGTAAGTGAAAAAAGAGGAAAAAAGAGGAAAAAAGAGGAAAAAAGAGGAAAAAAGAGGAAAAAAGAGGAAAAAAGAGGAAAAAAGAGGAAAAAGAGGAAAAAAGAGGAAAAAAGAGGAAAAAAGAGGAAAAAAGAGGAAAAAAGAGGAAAAAGAGGAAAAAAGAGGAAAAAAGAGGAAAAAGAGGAAAAAAGAGGAAAAAAGAGGAAAAAAGAGGAAAAAAGAGGAAAAAAGAGGAAAAAAGAGGAAAAAAGAGGAAAAAAGAGGAAAAAAGAGGAAAAAAGAGGAAAAAAGAGGAAAAAAGAGGAAAAAAGAGGAAAAAAGAGGAAAAAGAGGAAAAAAGAGGAAAAAAGAGGAAAAAAGAGGAAAAAAGAGGAAAAAAGAGGAAAAAAGAGGAAAAAAGAGGAAAAAAGAGGAAAAAAGAGGAAAAAAGAGGAAAAAAGAGGAAAAAAGAGGAAAAAAGAGGAAAAAAGAGGAAAAAAGAGGAAAAAGAGGAAAAAAGAGGAAAAAAGAGGAAAAAAGAGGAAAAAAGAGGAAAAAAGAGGAAAAAAGAGGAAAAAAGAGGAAAAAAGAGGAAAAAAGAGGAAAAAAGAGGAAAAAAGAGGAAAAAAGAGGAAAAAAGAGGGAAAAAGAGCAAATCAAAACCAAACTTTCAAGCCATGTGGCATTGCCGCATGAGATTGCATTGGCTGGCCTTGGCAAATCAGCGCTCTCCGTAGGAGAGCAAGATTGCACCGGCTGGCCTTCGCAAGATTGCATCGGCTGGCCTTGGCGAGATTGCATTGGCTGGCCTTCCCGAGATTGCATCGGTTGGCCTTCCCAAGATTGCATCGGTTGGCGTTGCCAAGATTGCTTTGGTAGGCCATGTCTGGATTGCATTGGCCAATACCAGGCTTGCATTGGGCACAACGGAGGTTGCATCGATCAGAACTGAAGTTTTGTTGAGCAAAACCGCGGTTGTGTTGAGCCAATTCAGGCTTGCATTGGTGCAACCCAGTGTTGCATCGACCAAAGCCAAGCTTCCATTGAGCTAAGCTGATGCACTATCAATTGCGCTGATGTGAAAGCGCTGGAGGCGCTTTTGAGTCAACCATTGTGTTGCCAACGGCCAACGCAACATCACTTTTGGTTCATGTTGTGTTGGGGGGCTGTTGCGCTGGTTCACAAACTGGTTGATGCAACATTGCCGCGCATTTGTGTTGGTGGGATGTCCGGCAATGTTACATTGCCAGGGGGTCTTTTCCAATTGGACCGTGGCAATGTAATATCTGCCGTGGCCGATGTAACATCGCCAGAGAGTTACGTCGGACGCTTGCACCAATGTAACATTGGTCCAAAATGTCCAACATAAGCGCGGATGTCAGCATCTGATACAATCTCTTTGGCAGTGAATCATCACGTATGGTTCAGCCATCAAGTTCTGACCAATCAACATGTAGGATTCAGAAATAGGATTCCGGCCAATCAGGATGCATGGTTCAGCCAGAAGTCTCAGGAAGAATTAGCTCATCAAGTTCTGACCAACAGAGCTTACGGTTCAGACACACTAAAAAAATTTGCAATTCTACCCAGAAAGAAAATGAGAACTTGAAATGGGAAAAACATATACCCAAGTTTACAGAAAATGGTCAGAAGTGAAAAATAAGCTATACTGAGCATGCTCAGCAATTTTTTTTTTTTTTTTGGAACTGAGCAGAAATCATTTTTATTCATTCTGGAAACTCTAGGGGATTTTGCTGAGCATGCTCAGTTTTGCTCAATTTTTATTACTGAGCCATTTTGTTGAAAAAAGTTAACATTTTGCTTAACCCAAACAGTAGTTTTTTCTTTGGGTAAAATTACAAATGTTTTTAGTGACAGGAAAACTTGAGAAGAATTCAGTCATCAAGTTCTGACCAATAAGGATGCATGGCTCAGCTCTGACCAATCATCACGTAGGATTCAGACATCAAGTTCTGACCAATTAGAAGACATGATTCAGATCCTCACCAGCAAAAATCCCTCAAAGGATTTTCACACCAGCAAAAATACCTCACTATTTGATATAAAAGGAGGGCCTCTCCCCCCTCAGAATCAGTTCACCCACGTCATCAGGGATCCAACCATCAAGCACTCACATTCACAACCACTCAAGCACATCCATCACACAATAAAAGAAGGTCAGGAAGGTAAAACACTTACATCTGTTATCAAGATAGTTATAAGTGTAATCTAAATTGGGGAAGCCTAAGAAGATTTCATATCTTAAGGGTATTATATCTTAAAGGATAAGAGAGAGGGCATAAAATATCCTGAAAAGTCCACTTTTCATTAGTTTCACATATAGTCATTCACATAAAACATAAAAACATAAAAATATTCACTTCCTCTTTTCACAAGACTCTGTCAGCTTCAACTCTTTCACAAAGCAAGAAAAGATAAAAAGATTTCATTAGCTCTGATCACTCAACTCAAAGTATATTCTTGATCATCACTTCCACTCTATCACATTTCACTTATCTAATCTTTTCCACTACATCATATTAAAGATCCATGCACACTAAGGGTGATATTGCTAAAACAGAAAGTTGATCTAAGCCTGATACAAGACTACTACATATTAGTTTCTATTGGAATATAAACTTTAGGGACAGCCAATGTTGCTGCTGTCAGTAAAGGACGCTAGGGCTCGGTGGGGCAAGGGAGGGGCAGACCTTTAGGGACAGCCAATGTTGCTGCTGTCAGTAAAGGACGCTAGGGCTCGGTGGGGCAAGGGAGGGGCAGACCTTTAGGGACAGCCAATGTTGCTGCTGTCAGTAAAGGACGCTAGGGCTTGGTGGGGCAAGGGAGGGGCAGACCTAGGAGAGTAACGCAGAAACAGGATTATGGATTGCATTAGCACAAGAGAAGAAAAGGAGATTGGAGTAGAATAATGAGAAGTGAAGAAGAGATAAAGACCTTTAGGGACAGCCAATGTTGCTGCTGTCAGTAAAGGACGCTAGGGCTTGGTGGGGCAAGGGAGGGGCAGACCTAGGAGAGTAACGCAGAAACAGGATGAAGAAGAAAGGAAACGGGAAACAACGGATGGGCTGATAAAGGCGGGAAATACAACGGATGTCACAGGTGTCATGTCACGAACTGTCACTGAGATTCTCATTATTCCCACATACCCCCTCAATCTTCATTTCTTTGATAAACCCTGCGCTTTTTCCTAAAAGTCTGGTGGTGTGTTCTTCAGTTTTGGCGCCGGTGAGATTTTTGGTGAGCAGGTCGGTTTGTAATTTTGTTGAAGGTATGTATTTGAGTTCCATTGTTTTAGATTTGATATGGTTGCGGATGAAGTGATATCGGAAGTTCATGTGTTGGGTGCCATGGTGATAGATGGGATTTTTGGCAATTTGCATAGAGCTTTGATTGTCGGTGTGCAGGGTGAGGGTTGGTTTGACTTGGGTGATCTCTTCTAGAACGCTTGCTGCCCTTAGGAGATCTTGATTACACTCGGTCAAGGCAATATACTCTCCCTCCGCTGACGAGAGAGCGACAACATCTTGTTTGTGGCTGCGCCAACCAATGGTTCCATTGTAGTAAATTACAGACCCTGCGTATGAGTTCCAGGTTTTGAACCCGTTCCAATCAGAGTTGGAGTAACCAACAAGTTCATGGGGCTGTTGGTCGAGGTCGTTTTGGCCTAGAATCAATACTTTTGACTTGGTATGGCAGAGGTATCTCAAGGCGTGTTGGGCGGCTTGGTAGTGGGAGATCTTGGGGTCCTCCAGGAATTGAGAAAGGAAGCTGACAGCAAACGCCAGGTCTGGCCGGGTACATTGGACCACGTATTGGAGTAATCCAACAACCCGGCGGTAGTTGAAAGGTGGCTGGTCAGGGGGTTTGGAAGGTGTGAATGTGAGGGTTTTATAGTTGTTGGGAAGGGGAATGGCGGTATCGCGGTCATTGTAGACCTGAAATTTGGTTAGGATGGAGTGAATGTATTTGTCTTGAATGAAGTTGACAGAGCCCTTTTCTTGGATGATTTGGATTCCCAGAGCGTATTTGGCAAGGCCGAGGTCCTCCATGTCAAAGTACAAGCTGATTTTTCTTTTGAACTCGGGTGTCCAGGTCCCCCCAAAGAGAAGATTGTCGACATGAGCATACAAGAACATGGGATTGGATGGGTCGGAGGAGAAGTACAGGCACGGGTCAGAGTGACACAGCGTGAGGCCGATTTCCTTCAGGGCAGCGGTGAGAGCGTGGTGCCAGCAGCGGGGACTTTGCTTTAGACCGTAAAGGGATTTGTTGAGCTTGAGCACAGTGCCCTGTGCTCCGTCGAGGCCCTGTGGGACCCTGATGTAGAGAGTCTCTTCGGGCTTGCCGTTCAGGAAAGCGCATTTGACGTCCATCTGGTGGACTTCGAAGTTATTGAGAGCGCAGAGAGTGAGTAGAATTTGCAAGGAGGTTAGTCAACCCGTAGGGGAGAAGACATTGGTGTAGTCTCTTCCCTCCTTTTGTAGGAAGCCCCGGACACAGACACCGCTACAAATAGCCCATCCGGTGGGCTTGTCCGACACGGCATCAAACATGATTGTCCAATGCCATGTTGGACAAGCCAGTCGGAGAAGCCTGTCCGACATGGGATCGCACAGAATTGTCTGATCCCATGTCAAACACTTTTGTTTGACTGGTTTGTTTGGCACAGCATCGGACAATTCTGTCCAATGCCGTGTCAGACAACATCTGTCCAATGAGTTAAAACTCATTGGACCATGACGTTCGACCATTTGGAAGTTGCTCAAAATATTTGAACAACCTCACAATAGTCAAACAATTGGTCCGATGACTTACGAACTCATCGGACAGTGGTTGTTTGACATGGGATCCAACACATTGTCCAATCCCACGTTGAAGAAATCAGTCAAACAACCTTGTCCAACATGGGATGGACAGAATGGTCCAATCACCAGGAGAGATTTCATGGCACCGTCGACAGGTGCCATTGCACAACTCATAACTCTCTTGTGGTTTGAAGTGTGTTTGCAGGTAGTCACATGTAAACTGCATGTTCAACTGGAATTCAGTTTGAACTCATGGGTAATTTCATAGCATGTGTTGCTTGATATGTAGTGATGTTATGTTGAGCTCAAGTGGAAAACTTGGAGCATGCAAACCTGAACTGATACTAAAAAACCCAGGGTTCTGAATTCATCATTATTTCAAGATTATACTGTCTTGTTGATCATTTCATTCCAAGAAATTACCTTCTTTTTCCTTTTTTTGAGCCAAAAAAACTTAAACATAATGGATTTATTGAAAGGAATGAATTCACCATCTTCTATTTTTGAGATGCCACAATTCTGCATTGTAGTTGGTCCTGCATTTTTTAGGAATTTTAAAATCTTGATCTTTGGCATTTTACCTACCCCCATTTGCACATTTTATGCCTTGGACCAAACTTTCCAGCAAAGGATTGTTTGGAATTTCAACCGTGTTGTCCCATTTTAACCTATGTCCGGTCAAAACGGCAAGAACAGCCTTTGAAACCTTTCACACACCTGTAAACCATTGTGAAAATCCGAATTGGTACTCTACTGCACAATCGTGCACCAGAGTACAAATTCAAATGTCACAAAAATGTAACGAGCATACACCAAGCACCACAAAAAAAACGTGACCGATGGGAGTTGGTCTTTGGCAACTCTGGCACAACTTTTGGCCCAACTCCAAAAAAAAAAAAGCAAATATTACACATGTTCAATGCACAGTCACTGTGCAAAATGCACAGTGACTGTGCAAAATCATCTAGGAAAAAATCCAAGTCAAAATGAAATTAATGTTGGAGCATCTTGGAGGTCAGCAGTAAGCAGGAATACTGCTCATTTTTTTGACAAGTTTTAAAGTTCAGTTGCAATGGAAAAAAAAATTGGACGTCACAATTTTTGAAATTGACATTCATTTTTTTTGTGAACATCAGGACTTCATAAGATCTACAGACCAAGAAAAATTTAATTTGCATATAAAATTATGAAAATTTAGCTTTTGAGAGAAATTTGAGTTCAAATTTAGCTCTAAATGTGCTAAATATATGATTAGAATGCTTTTAGTACACATTTTTTTTTGAAAATCTAGGGTTACAGAAGACACTTTTAAGATCTTTTTAGATGGAAATTGCCTTGAAAAATCCATGAAATTATTCATGATGGTTGGTATGGACTTGTTCATCAGCTTATTTCTTTGTACACAATGAAAGGAAATACTTTTTTAGGGTTATTCAAGACAGTTTTTTGGAATGGCCCAATGATGATTGGACCAATATATGAAAATTAAGAAAGTCAGAAGATTGACTAAATTTCTGCCTGAGTTCTACATAATTTGTGGATTCATTCATCATAAAGTTAAAATTTTGATCATTTTAACATCAGCCTGCTTCATGCTTCACTTCAGAAGATGTTGCCCAATTATCTTAACCCACATCAGCATCATTTCAGGTTCACTTGGAACTAACCTGTAGGATCATTAGCACTGGGTTCCAGTAAAAACACATGGAGTGGCACTGGCATGCCAGTGCCATAAATTCTCCCCTGGTGAATCCCATGTCGGACAAGATGGTCGGACTGGCTTGTCCAACATAGCATCGGACAATCCTGTCCGATGCCGTGTCGGACAAGCCCACCGGATGGGTCTTTTTCAGCGGTGAGAGCCGTGCCTTGAATTTGGTGAGATTGCCATCTTGGTTAGTTTTCCTCCGGAAGACCCAAGTGGTGGAGAGCGGGTGCATGTCTTTGGTTTGAGGGACGACCATCCAGACATCATGCTTGTCCATGTTGCCGAGTTCAGATTTGATGGCCCTGGACCAGTCCTCTCTGTGGACGGACCCGACGGCCTCATTGTAGGATCGGGGTCCTCCTTCATGTAGCCAACGGCATTTGCAGAATGCCCGGAGCGACGGGAGCCACTTAAGATGTTGGAGGCGTCGATATCGCTGGAGATGTTGTTAGGGGCAGATTGACTTGCAGGGACCCAGGGGTAATGTTTGAAGGGAGCAGGGGGTGCGTTGGATGACTGGTCGGCAGGATTGGCGTTAGGGGAATCTGGGGTAGGAGTACCGACAAGGACTTCCTCAAACCTCTGATCATCATCTGTCTCTGCATCCAAAATCCTATAGGACCTGTGTCTCTCCCCGTAGCCCAGAAAAATCCCCCGTGCCCCACAATTGCCTAGCTTCCCTTCTGACCTGTTAAGAAAGTAGATAGCTTCACAGCCAAAACACAACAAAAAATTATGCAATCACCCCAGGGATATTTGAAATATTTTTGGGGGTGAATTTTAATATTTTTTTCACAAAAAAATAAAAAATTTCTTTCCTTTCATTTCTTTTGTTTCATTTCTTTCTTTTTGCTTCTTTCTTTTCTTTTCTTTTCTTTCTTTTCTTTCTTTTCTTTCTTTTCTTTCTTTTCTTTCTTTCTTTCTTTTCTTTCTTTCTTTCTTTTCTTTTCTTTTCTTTCTTTTCTTTCTTTTTGAAAGTCAAAGTCAATTTTTTTGGGGCATGAGGAGGACAGATTTCCAGAATTTTGGATAAACAGTTTTGTTTTTCACAATACAATCTCTGATCAATTTTGAAAACCAAAAAAAAAAAACAAAAGCTAAAAACTCTGGCATGTAGGTGGTGATTACATTTTCACCGGTCACCACCAAAGCCTGCAGATTTTCTCAGTCCAAGCTGGGCTGCTGAATCATAATTCCCACTCCCTGTGGCTGTGGTACCATGAAAAACATGGTGAACAAGCAGGAAGTTGAACTTTGATAAGTTTTCCCTAAGGTACTGGTGGAACAACTTGGTTAAGTAGGTGTATCTGCATTCAATCAAGGCTCATACTGTTAGGATTTCTGGCTTGAAGCTTGAGGGAAACTGAGAGGCTGATACATGGACTGGGGAAGGGAGGGAAAGGGGAGCTCTTGGGGTAAATAGTGATCTGTCTGCAGGGATGAATCCTTGTTACCAGCTCAGTATGCAGATTGACCTGCCAGCTGAGCTGTTACCCCAGAGCCTGCAGCTGACTGCCAGCGCTGACCCTGCCAGCTGAGCTGTTACCAGCTCAGCATGCAGGCTGACCTGCCAGCTGAGCTGTTACCTCAGATCAGCTCAAGGCCACTGCAGGCTGGCCTGCCAGCTGAGCTGTTACCAGCTCAGCATGCAGGCTGGCCTGCCAGCTGAGCTGTTACGCAGCGCTCCAGCATGTGCCAGGGCTGGCCCTGGCCCAGCTGAGGCTGTTACGCAGCTC
This sequence comes from Puccinia coronata f. sp. avenae, assembly GCA_002873125.1. NCBI lineage: Eukaryota > Fungi > Basidiomycota > Pucciniomycetes > Pucciniales > Pucciniaceae > Puccinia > Puccinia coronata. Next base: position 79,996 of record PGCI01000306.1, on the reverse strand, counting down.
CAGGCATGCAGGCTTGCGCAGCTGCTCCCAGCTCTGAAGCTGTTACCAGCTCAGCATGCAGGCTGGCCTGCCAGCTGAGCTGTTACCAGCTCAGCATGCAGGCTGGCCTGCCAGCTGAGCTGTTACCGAGCTCAGCATGCAGGGCTGGCCTGACCAGCCAGCTGGGGGAGCTGTTACCAGCTCAAGCATGGGCCAGGGCTGGTCCTATGTGCCAGCTGAGCTGTTACCAGGCTCAGCAGTGCAGGCTGGCCTGCCAGCTGAGCTGTTACCAGCTCAGCATGCAGGCTGGCCTGCCAGCTGAGCTGTTACCAGCTCAGCATGCAGGCTGGCCTGCCAGCTGAGCTGTTACCAGCTCAGCATGCAGGCTGGCCTGCCAGCTGAGCTGTTACAGCTCAGCATGCAGGCTGGCCTGCCAGCTAGCTGTTACCAGCTCAGCATGCAGGCTGGCCTGCCAGCTAGCTGTTACCAGCTCAGTATGCAGGCTGGCCTGCCAGCTGAGCTGTTTACCAGCTCAGATGCAGGCTGGCCTCCAGCTGAGCTGTTACCACTCAGTATGCAGGCCTGAGTGGCTGCCAGCTGTGCGCGTGCCAGCTGAGCTGTTCCAGCTCAGTATGCAGGCTGGCCTGCAGCTGAGCTGTTACCAGCTCAGATGCAGGCTGGCCTGCCAGCTGAGCTGTTACCAGCTCAGCATGCAGCTGGCTGCCAGCTGAGCTGTTACAGCTCAGATGCAGGCTGGCCTGCCAGCTGAGCTGTACCAGCTCAGCATGCAGCTGGTGCAGCTGGCTTTACCAGCTCAGCATGCAGGCTGGCCTGCCAGCTGGCTGTTACCAGTCAGATGCAGGCTGGCCTGCCAGCTGAGCTGTTACCAGCTCAGATGCAGGCTGGCCTGCCAGCTGAGCTGTACAGCTCATATGCAGGCTGCCTGCCAGCTGCTGTACCGCTCAGTAAGGCTGGCCTGCCAGCTGAGCTGTTACCAGCTCAGTATGCAGGCTGGCCTGCCAGCTGAGCTGTTACCAGCTCAGGCAAGCGGCACTGGCCCTGCCAGCTGAGCTGTTACCAGCTCAGCATGCAGGCTGGCCTGCCAGCTGAGCTGTTACCAGCTCAGTATGCAGGCTGGCCTGCCAGCTGAGCTGTTACCAGCTCAGAATGCAGGTTGACCTGCCAGTTGAGCTGAGAAAGAAAAGAAAGAAAAGAAAGAAAAGAAAAGAAAAGAAGAAAGAAAAGAAAGAAAAGAAAGAAAAGAAAGAAAAAAAAAAAAGAAAGAAAAGAAAAAAAGAAAGAAAAGAAAAAAAAGAAAAGAAAGAAAAGAAAGAAAAGAAAGAAAAGAAAGAAAAGAAAAAAAAAAAAAAAAAAAAAGAAAGAAAAGAAAGAAAAAGAAAGAAAAGAAAGAAAAGAAAGAAAAGAAAGAAAAGAAAGAAAAGAAAGAAAAGAAAGAAAAGAAAGAAAAGAAAGAAAAGAAAGAAAAAAAGAAAAGAGAAAGAAAAGAAAGAAAAGAAAGAAAAGAAAGACAAGAAGAGAAAAAAAGAAAAGAAAGAAAAGAAAGAAAAGAAGAAAAAAAGAAAGAAAAGAAAGAAAAGAAAAGAAAAGAAAGAAAAGAAAGAAAAGAAAGAAAAGAAAGAAAAAGAAAGAAAAGAAAGAAAGAAAGAAAAGAAAGAAAAGAAAGAAAAGAAAGAAAAGAAAAAAAAAAAAGAAAAGAAAGAAAAAAAGAAAAAGAAAGAAAAGAAAGAAAGAAAAGAAAAGAAAGAAAAGATTTTAATTTTTTGTGAAAAAAAAATTAAAATTCACCCCCAAAAATATTTCAAATATCCCTGGGGTGATTGCATAATTTTTTGTTGTGAAAAGGGTGTAGGTGAGTGACGGAGGGAGTTTTTGAGATGGTTCATCCCCTTTGAGGTGTAGAAGGCGGTGAGGGCAGCTGAGAGATCATATTATTTATGTTGCGTGTGAAGTTCATCCTCGTTTTCTGAGTGGTAGCTGATGGCACGCGTGATGTTGTTAATTATCAATAATTTCAGACTATAAGCAAGCTAAATACGTGTACAATATGACCCGCATCAGCAGAAAAGCCTGGCGCGAAACGCCGAGATTCATGGCAATGCGACTGTGACCCGACTATGTAGCAAGAACCACGCGTCCTGGATTCAACTATCCCCTGTCCCTTCAAGCATGGTCGAGCACTCACCCATCATCCCTGCTACCTTTTGCGATCTACCCACCCAGAGGCTCTATGTGGTCTCCTCGTTCGTCCTCATCCAAGCTTACAAGTTGATCCAGTTCATCGATGTGATTTGGTCGGGTTCATCCAACGAAAGAAGAAAATTATGGATCTACTGGAGCTTCATCGACACGTTATTGATCGGCTTCCTAATTCCTTTTCTTCGGATACCTCGCTTGAAATACAATGTCTTCCAGAGATCCTTACTGCTCGGCTCACTGGTCTTTCGTTAATTGGTTCCTTGTCGGTAACTGGCATCTTCAGTTCGGCTTACTATGGGCGGTGCTGCCAGCCTCAATCAAAAGTAAGCTTACTTGATCTTTCAGTCGCCAGATATTTGACCCAAGTTTCATGAGGACTCATGATTTTTACCGCCACTTTTTGATCACTGCCTTGGCTTTAGATTTGTTCAACTATCAGACAGCCATCATGGAATACAAGGTCCGATGGAATGACGTCGTCAGCCCATCATCCCATATTCTTGGAAAGCACACAATTCACATTCTACCCCATAGCACTGCCAAGCTAAATCCTTCAAGTCAATGCTTCTGTTTATCAACAGCAATCCGCTCTGCCTTCGTCTCCATTCCTATCCTTTTCAATAACTCAGTTCCACATCTACTTCAGTATTCAGTTATGAACTTTACGACCGGCGAGAAAACACTCAAAAATTTGACCCATGCTCAACTCCAACCACTCTCGAAGCAAAAGAAAACTCAAAAGAGCCTTGAAGATTGGCTAGAAGATGAAGAAGGCGATTGGCCTCTCGGTAATGATGATCGGGTCCAGTCGAATTCGAATTCCCACTCCAGACCGCAACAGATAATGTCTTCAGACGAGCTCAAATTAAGTACAACCCAGCATCTTTACAACATCAACATATATCACATTGGTGTCATACGTCTAGAAAGGGTTCTCGACAAGGATAACATGGACATTCGAATATCGCGTACAGAAGCCTTGGTCGTCGAATGTCCAAGTGCCAGTTTCTCTTCAGATCCCACAGCCAATGGCGAAAAGAAGTTTACACCATGGCCGTCTTCAAGTGGCGCTAAGGAGAATCATAAGTGCATTGGCGATACGGAGAACTTCGGGTTGATTGTCAAGGGCCTTGCCCCATTATCCGTCACATATCAACAGGTCGTGAATGGAAGGCGAACACCGGTCAAATTAGAGGGCATCACTTCTGGGGAATTCTTCACTCCTCTGACTTCGATCGATACCTCTACATTGGCCGAGAAATTATCGATATCACACCGTCCTGAATACACTTGGGCTGAAAGTCACTCGATCGAAATCCCCTTGAACGTTAGCCTAATGATACCGGGTCGACATACATATCAACTTAACAGTTTGAAGGACGCGTGCGGACATCAATTTGATTTCGATAAGACACGGGAGAGCAATTCTATGTTCGCTCGGCAAGAATATGTAGATTCGAAAAGCGTGCAAGTACACTCCAGAGGTCAAATCAGTTTTATTGATTGCGGCAATACGAACGATGAACCTTTGCGCTTGTTAAAAGGAAAAAGTGTACCTTTGAGAATGTCTATTCAACAACAGAGTGATATGCTCGATCCCCCGTGGAAAGTGAAACTTTCTTACAAGCCTAGCAAATCATCTGATCCCTCGGAATTAAAAACTTCAGGCGCTTGGGAAAAGGAGTTGGCTTTCAATGATCTAGAGAGGACGTTTTTAGCCAAGGAAGCTGGTGTATACGAAATCACTTCTCTACAAGGAAGGTACTGCCAGGGTGACATGCTAGTGCCGTCCATATGTTCAGTTATCGAGCAACCCACTCCAACGATCGATCTCAATTTCACATCGATTACCGATAAGTGTTCAGGCGAAATCGGGCTTCAAGCAAACTTCCTCTTGACAGGCAAGCCGCCGTTCAAGCTTCATTACCTGATCTCCCAAGTAGGAAGACAGCCGCAGGCGAAGGTCAAAGTTATCCAACACAGCCGGGATGAACTTCTCATTCAGCCAGACTCGCCGGGACAATTTACATACAGTTTCGTCCGGTTGGATGACCAGTATTATCAAGGTGTAGAGATTGTCGGCAAAACGATTGAACAGATTGTTCACCCACTTGCGCATGCTCGATTTGTCCGAGGTGGGAGGGATGAGAACATATGGAGCTGTAGCGGCGAAAGTGCCGAGGCTGAAATTGAACTTAAAGTAAGTTTTCCCTAAAAAAAAGTTTACCGCGTCCTACTATTAATGCCAAGCAGATACCTACGTTTCGTCTTTTTCCTCCAGGGGGCGCCACCATACAGTGTTGCCTATCAGATCCTGGGAGAAGAACCGCGTGTGATTAGCGGGATTTCATCCAGCTATGCTACGCTCGACATTGCGATCCCACAGAAATATATCGAAAAGGGCGGAAGCTTTATCGTCACGCTTATCAGCATCAAGGACGGGAACGGTTGCTTACGGAACTTGACGGTGTCGGATCTGAATATTGAAATTCATCGAACAAAGCCAACATTGAAATTTTACGGCTCTGAGAACGAGCGAAAAATCATTGCGCGCGAGGGTGACATGGCTGCCTTACCCATGCGCCTTACCGGCAATGGAGTAAGTTTAAATATTTTGAGTGCTCCATCCAGACCGAGAGAAAAAAAAAAGTTATGCTGATCTCCCACCTATACATCATCCTGTTTCTCGCCTGTAATTTTGGTGATCGTAGCCTTGGACAATTGAATACTTTCAGAATGATTCTGATCGAAAGATTAAGAAAGTTGTCCACGGCTCGAACGATGACCTCCTTGTCGACCAAGCTGGTAAATACACGCTCACAAGTGTTCACGATCGACATTGTCCTGGCACGGTTGAGAACCCAACCTATCATGTGGAGTGGATTTCTAAACCCAGCTTGATGGTCTCACCCCACAACTCTGGTGATCTTATTCGCGGCGTTTGGATCAAGCCGGCCGTCTGTGAAATGACGGATGATAGCATTGAATTGACCCTAGAAGGTGGGTAACTGATGGACTCCTCTCGTGCGTGCGACTCTTCCTGAGATATTTCTTGCTTTGAAGGCACGCCTCCATTCTCGGTCAGTTATTCAGTGCTTCGAAAACCTGTCGGAAGAGGCGAGAAAGCCGTCAAACAGTCCAAAACTATTCAGATCCTCAAGACTAGTGGCGCCCTTCCCATGCAAACCCTGGAACCTGGTGAATACATTTATACAATCCATAGTATGAATGATCACATCTACAATATCCCAAGCACGTCTGGATTGTTGAATTCACAAAGGAGTGGAGATATTCAAATAAAACAAGAAGTGCTTGCTTCACCCCAAGGGGTTCTCAGCATTCTGCCCCGGACGACTTACTGCGTTGAAGAGAGTTTATCGGGCCAGACGAACAAAGGAGTCAAGATTGAGTTGACGGGTAAAGCACCGTTTGAAGTCGACATCGAAGTGAAAAACCAAGTGACTCAAATTGCCGAAACCTTCAAGCTTCGGTTAGAATCGAAATCGAGCTTGTTGAATATACCTTACAAGTTCAGCTCAGCCTCGCCACACTCAATCAAAATCCAAGCGTTAGAGGATTCCAATCAATGCAAATCAGTTATCACTGTCCCCCAGACACTGACAGTATCGGATAATCCGAAAGGCCAGAATTCCGCATCGCTAGTCACACTGGAAGTGGCAGAGATTGCGTCGATCAAGCCGATTAACGATAAGTCGTACTACTGTGTAGGAGAGAATCTGGAATTTTTGCTGAAGGGATCTGCGCCTTGGTTAATCAAATATGAGTTCAATGGACGCGAATCGAAGATCAATATTAACTCGCAATCACAGTCCAAGTTTTCCAGATTGGCGCAGGAGCCCGGGCTGTTCAAATTACTCGAAATCTCCTCTTCCTCGTCCGCTAGCTCAAAAGATTCCAGCCATTATTACGATCACTCTACTCATAACGATGTGTGTAATTCTAAATTGAACTTCGAACGGGCTATCAAGCCTTTGCCCGTTGCGAAAATCTCATCTGGTCGATATTTTATTGAAGATATTCGGGAAGGTGATCAAGTTGAGTTGCTTTTTTTTTTTTTTTTTGGTGGTGAATAATTGAATGTGCGAATTGACATGTTTGCGGTATTATCAAACCAGTCTGAAATAATTTTCACATTTGAAGGAACACCGCCGTTTTCATTTACATACATCCGCACGGTATCAGATGAATCCGGGTCGACCATATCCTCCAGCAAAAAATCCAACCAAAATTCCAAAATCAAACACTACGATAACCCAAAAAGTGGTGGTAGTGAAAGAATCTTAGAATCCAAGACGATCACTGATATCTATGAATACAGCTATTCCATATTCACCAAGCAGGAAGGGACTTGGTCTGTTACCTTCATTCAAGGTTTGTCTTCTATCCTACGCGTCATTTTGCTTCTATGATCACCTACTCATCCAGCTGTGGCCGATTTGGTTTCTTTTAGACGCGTTTTGCTCGTTTCCACCTTTTTCAAAAGAGTAATAACAATCGTCTTGACATGATCACCTTCACCAAAGTAGCCCAATCCCTTTGTTCTCTTTCTTGCTCTCTCTCCACCCTCTGTTCATTTTATCAATTCAACGCTATCTAGAGTGCACCATTCCCCATTCATGATGACTAAAGAATTCCACTCGTCATAGGTTTTAGCACGTAAATTCTTCAGCGTATACAAGCTATTCTGCTTATTTGTCGCCTGATTTTTTTTCCATTGGGTAGTACAACATAGTCAATTGTTAACCCAGAAAGATTATCCTGCATAGATCACAAGGGCAAATAGAGAAGTATAATAGGTATGGTTGATTCAAAGTTACACTGTATCCATGCGCGACTACGGTGCGCGCATTCCCGCAGCACTGGTATGCTCACCCACAAGTGGACTGTACGATGCCAATATTTTGCAGAAAGAATGAGGGCGTAATAATCGCACAAGAGTCAACAACATCATGGTCTCTGAACCAAGTGCCTCTATGTATTAGTTGGAGAGGGTAGGGGCAGGAGACCATCGGAAATGTGACAGTGGACCGTAGGAGAGGGAGGTAATTTGCTGAGTAGTTACATATTTATTTAAATAGATTCTGTTCGAGTGGCACCCTGGCTCACACTTGACTCTGCTTAAAAAGACTGTGCGACTGTCCGACATGGAATCCAGGGAGATACTTCTTGACACGCACCCCATCCGCCTAAGGTATTGCGCCATCGATACCGTGTCGGCCATCTCATTCTACAGTACTTACCCACCACATCGTCTCCTCGGAACACATTTTATTATCCTCTGAGGTGGAAGTGGACATGCAGCCAGGAACAACCAGTCAGTCCTCTCTCTTTTCAACTCATTAACAGAAACTGTCTTCATGTACTGATTTGGGTGCGACCACTCAGTTGATTTTCCACAGCCCCCACCACAGACGCCCTTCACCCATCTGATCCCCAACCAGAGTATCGCCCTCATTTCTCAGTTCAAGCTCTCATCCGGAGTACTGTTGACCGATGTGCCAGTTGCGTACCGGACGTGGGGCGCACTGAACAGCGAGGGCACGAACTGCATGGTGATCTGTCATGCGTTGACAGGATCGGCGGATGTGGAAGACTGGTGGGGACCCCTCGTCGGCCCAGGCCTCGTGTTTGACCCTACCCGCTACTTCATCTTCTGTGCCAACGCGCTGGGTTCACCCTATGGGACTGCGTCGCCTGTCTCGATCAACCCTAACACTGGAAAGAAATGGGGCCCAGAGTTCCCCTCGACGACGATGCGGGATGATGTCCACCTTCAAAAGATACTCCTGGATCATTTCGGCGTGCGAACCGTATCGGTGGTCATCGGTGGCAGTATGGGCGGCATGACCTGTCTCGAATGGCCCCTCTGTACCCCCCCTGGATACGTGCTTAATATCGTTCCAATAGCCACCTGCCCCAGACACTCCGCCTGGGGTATTAGCTGGGGGGAAGCCCAACGCCAATCCATCTACTCGGACCCGAAGTATCTCGATGGCTACTACGATCAAGATGACCCTCCGGCTATCGGACTCGCAGCAGCACGTATGGCCGCTCTGTTGACGTATCGCAGCCGTGATAGCTTTGAATCTCGTTTCGGCCGAAAACAAGTCCAGCTTAAACCCGGTCAAACTGACTCGCCAACCACAAGCAACAGCAGTTCCAACGGCACATGCTCCAAGCCATCAACCCAGAAAGAGCAGCTGATCGAGAAAGCCACGTTGGAGGCACTGACAGCGCACAACGATGGCCACCGTCTGCGATCCCAGGCGGCCCTCTCAGCACACGAACCAGCGCGACCCAAGGAGAAGAAACCGACGGGAGAGGAAGAGATATCTTCGATGATCAAGTCCCCATGCCAGATCTTTTCCGCCCAATCGTACCTGAGATACCAAGGTGACAAGTTTGTGAGCCGGTTCGACGCGAATTGCTACATCCACCTCACGCGCAAACTCGACAGTCACGATGTCGACCATGGCCGTGAACCCAGCAAGCTTGCCTTGCACAAAATCCCCCCCGGCGCCCTCGTCGTCGCCATCAATTCAGACGGCTTATTCACCTTGGTCGAGCAGCAGGAACTCGCCCATTCCATCCCCGATGCACGCTTGGTCGTCGTCGAAAGTACAGATGGTCATGATGGCTTCTTATTAGGTTAGTCCAGAGACACCGACGACTTGAGACCGTCAATCTATATCCTTCCTTCTCTCCAAGACTTCGCGGATGGGAAAATATGAAAACTGAGAACGATTGCTTTTTTTTTTTTCTCTCTCCCTCTCGCGCTACTTGATCTATGTCCAACCAGAATTCGAACAGATCAACCGCCACGTTCTCCTGCATCTCCGTCAACGGCTGCCGCACCTGTACGACGCTGCAGGAGAATTGGTGGATGAGCACGCCTCGGAGGCCGCGCGCGTCGCGACTCCCGACCCCACACTCATCAAGCCGAGCATCTGCAGTGAGGTGACCGGGAGCATCACTGATTGGTAAACCTTCTTCCTCCAAACAAACAGTCAACAATCAACAAAACAAAACCAAAAAAAATCTCTTTTCTCGGCTTGTCTTGTTTCTTTCCTTTGTGCCATACTTGTCTATCGTACCTCTATAATACACATTTATCTACAGCTGCTTGAAACTCTCGGCGAGTCAGCTGCTCAATTAACACATCAACCCCAAATTGAAACCTAGTCAATCTCAAGCTTGACAGATCAATGGAGCTCAACCAATGCCAACATCAGTTGAGCCGTCCGTGCCTGAGACTTCTGCTTCATCAGTTGAGCTCACAACAATGTTGAAATTAGCTCATCAAGCATTGATTCCTAGCTTGACCTGTTTGTCTGTGTGTAACCCAGCCTTGCATTGTGACAGCAATGACAATAAATAAACCAACAGGTCATGATCACCATTTCATATTAACATCACATATTTATATATATATGTATAATTATTTATTCTCTTGAGATAATCTTTAAATATGTACCAACAATAAATAAACAACTTATTATAAAGTAAAATATACATTCAGAAATGTTAACACATCATGTGGAGGATGACAAGGAAACTGGACGTACTTCAACAAGATTCAAAAGAACAAAAACAAAAAAAAAAAAACACAAAAAAAAAACAAGTTTAGACTTCATGAGTAGTTGGTGAATGAATTTTTTCTCTTTCTCTTTTTTCTTCTTTATCTTTTATTTCTTTTCTTTTTCTCTTTTTTCTTTGTTTTTGTCGTTTCTTTTTTTTTTTTTTTTTTTTTTTTATAATTTTTTTTGAAGAAAAAAAAAATTCTTGAGTTAACGACTCAGGAAAACAATTAGGTTGAAAGATAAAAAAAAAAAAAAAGGGTAAACGTAAAAAAAAAGGGGGGAAACCTAGAAAAACGAGAGCCAAGTAAGAAAAAAAAAGAGAACAGAACCAAGGAGGAAACATTGGACCTCAACCAACCGAGCGACTCTTTCTCTTTTTTTCGATAAAAAGAGAGTAGAAAAAGAGAGGGACAGCGCAAGAAGAAAGGAGGAGGGGAGGGCGCATCATTGAGCAGGAGCGGTTTTCCTAGCCTGGAGAATCTTCTTAAGACGTTGTTGGCGTTCGAGCTGAGCGTTAGAGAGTGGCTCAACAGCAGGAGAAGACGTCAGAGAAGGAGAGGGGACCAAGGCGAGAGCCGGGTTGAGCGGGGAGTCGAGTGAGGAGGACGACACAACGACAGGAGGCTGTGGATGTGAGACAGTCTCATCATTTGAGGGGATCGGGGCAGAGGAGGATTGAGGTGAGGGAGAAGGGTAGAGGACTCAACCGACGACGATGACGTCGCCGACGTCGCAGGAGGAGCAGGAGGAGGAGTGGGCTGACCGCCGGTGGGGGGCGGAGGGTTGGAGTTTGCAAAGGCGGGTTGGGAAGAGGCGGGGGGAGAGAGGAGCTTGAAGAGCTCATGAGGCGGATTGGAACCCATGGATGAGGAGAATGAGCAGGGGTACGCGAGCGAAGGATCATAGGGAAGGGAGGGGGAGGGATGCGCGGAGATAGGGTGGGGGGCGAGCAGGGAATAGTCGGCCAGATAGGAGTATGGGTTATACGAGCCCATCTCGGTTTGCTGCTGAATCGGCTGGCTGGGAGAGTGTGGGGTCATCTGGCCGAGCCCCAACGGACTTGCCGACTGCATCATCTCCCGCTGGAGTGTCGGCCACGTGTTATACTGGGCTTGGCCATCCAGAAACGTGCTGGAAAAATACGGACTGGCTGGTGCTTGATAAGATGCGCCCGACGGATCTAGATAGTTTTGCTGCTGCTGCTGCTGCTGTTGCTGTTGCTGTTGCTGTTGCTGTTGCTGTTGCTGTTGATGTTGATGTTGCTGTTGCTGTTGCTGCTTGGGAGGGTTGCTGATCGTGGAGGCCGTACTGAGGCGAATTCCATCCTCAGACTCACCAACGTATCCATGATTTGGTAAGACAAGAGAGCAGGATCTTTACTCACGGCAGAAATTGGATGTGCTGGATATGACCAAATCGTAAAACAAATGGAACAAAAAAAAAGACGAAAGAGATTAACAGTTTCTAGGGAATAAGAGACCGATCATGTCACGAGAGAGAGAAAGGGAGGAGGGGGCTGGCGAGTCGATCGGATTGACAGGAGAAAGGCAAAGGAACGGGGAAGAGAGGAGGGGAGGAGGGAAATAACGCACCGCAGGGTCGACCAAGCGGACCTGGAGGGGATCGAAGGGCGAGTTGTGTTGCAAGACCCTACAAAAATGAGCAGCTGTATTGGCATCACTGAACGAAATCAAACAACCTATCTCGAGCTGATCGAGGGGATAATGGTAGGGTTCAGAAGAAGAAGAAAAGGAAGAAGAAGGGTTGCGTAGGATCTGGTCGGGGGGAGTCAAGAAGAAGGGGCCGTAAGAGATTTGTCGCGGTTCGAAGATGCGGAAATCGCGCGGTCGGTTGGGGATCAGGAAGTGGCTCTGCAGCACCGAGAGGTTGATCGACGGCTGCATCTTGCTCAACAACACGCTCTTCATCCGCGAGTATCTCTCTTCTTCCTGCATACTCTCCATCGTGAACAACGCGTTAGGGAACTCCGGATCCTGACACTCTGGCGGACTCTTGGAACTTGCAGAATGTAGCGTTAACACCGGCGATGCATTTTCGGCAATCCCGGGGATCTTGGACACGTTGAGAGATGCGAATGACTGTTGTATGGTGGTGGACTTATGCTGATCATCTGGTTTCATAGACGAAGGAGCTGGATTGGGTGAATCGTTATCTATACAAAAACGAAACGGGAGTGGATAGACATTGTAAGACAATCGTCTGGCAACTCAGTGGTGCCATTAAATCACTCACGATGAGGTTTGACCAGTGAAAGATTGGCATTAGGGCCATTGGCAGGCGTTGGATTGTGATCACCTGACGAGACATGAACAGGTGCAAGATTGGTATCTTTCGGAGCTAATTTGCCGGAGGAGGTGTTTGTGCACTTTTCAGCATTTAAGACTGATGCCGATGAGGATTGACTGAGCAGCAGAGAAATTTCGTTCTTGATAAGTTCGTGAGACTTCTCGAGCGACGTGGCATCATCAATGATTTCGTGAGGTTTCTCAAGCGATGTGATATTCTTAATGGGTTCGTGAGGCTTCTCAAACAATGGGGCGTTGTTGATGGGTTCGTGAGGCTTCTCGAGCGATGAGGCAGCCTTGGTAGAGTCGTGAGGCTTCTCAAACATAGGGGATTGCAGGGAAGGCGCGCGGGCTCTCTTCTTCGGTGGGGGAGCGTCTTGATGCGAGCCTCGAACCTTGGGGCGATCTGTGGAATGGGATGGTCAATGAATGAAATCACGTATCTCTCACTGCCTTGGGTCTTAACACAAGAAAAAAAGGAGGCTCTTCTTACAACAATCAGCTGGATGGAATTTGACAGGTACAGCATTGGCAGGCTTGGTAAACTTGGACGTTGAGGCCGCCGAAGAAGTGTTGATCATGGCTGATTTCCGGCGGCCGAATTCTGGGATCGGAGGCTGGCGAGCTTGCGATGAGCTGCTCGGACTGGTCTCTTTCTCGACCGGATCGCTATCATCCTCCTGAACCGGTCGAATGGAGGAATAATGATCTAGCATGAAGTTGGGTGATTAACACGTGGTACCTACGATTGACACGAATCAAGTGGAATGTGCTCACATGGATCCGTTTTTGGCTTAGGATAGTACGTTTCGTAGCGACTACGGGAAGAAAGAGAGAGAGGGAGAGAGAGGGAGAAACGGGATAAGCGGATTATGAAGGTTTGATCCAATATGATGCAGTCTCTCTTGGCTCACCTGGGCCAAACGATAGGCTTATCTGGATCCAGAAGGGTGAACTCCATGGATTTCTTTCGAGATTCTGGAGGCACTTTGGCGTAGGTATACCAAATAGAAGGCCAGTATCGGAGAGCGTTTTGAACGAAATGGCGGGCATGGGTGAAGCCGTGGAACTTGAGCTCAGCGCAGACACAATCGGAGCGTGTATATCTGTACAGCTTTAATACGTATGGTAAGCCGGCGTCATCTCTCTGGATGGCGGAAGCTAGATTGAATAAATGTTCATAGAGTCTCCTGGGTGTGAGGGCGGAATACGGGGGTAAGTTTTCGATAAGGATGGATACTCTGAGCTGGTCGGATGCTGGGGTAGGAGGGCCATTTGGAAGAGGGTGAGAGTCAGGTGAGGCTGCGGATGGGCCTTCCCGCTGTTTGTCACGGGAGTCTCTTCTGATGGGGATAGAGTGAGAGGGAGATGAGAAGCGACGTGCGATCTGCTGGCATCTGGAGTTGACGTCGAACTGCAAGGCGATGGGAGAGCAGGATTGGTGTCGATTGGAGAGAGTGATACGAGAGCTGAGAGAAGCGCGCCTCTGCTGTTCGTTGGCGGAGAGCGGTGGGTGCTGGCTGCGGCTGGGAGACCTTGAGCGGGACTGACGGTAGTAGTGGTGAGGAGATGGATGGTGGTCGTGATGCCTGGCGCTCCTCGGCAGAGATTTGGGGTCCTCCGGGCTAATGTGGATGTGGGCTCTCCTGTTGGGTCGATCGTCGGCAGGCTGGGATGGGGGGCCGAGGCGGTCGAGCAGGGACTGCTGGGCGGCCGTGCGGGTCAGCTGGTCCTCTCCCTCCCCCTCATCTAGCTGGCCTTCCTCCAGCCGGTGGCTGGCTCTGGAGTGTGGGTAGTGTCCGATGGAGAGTCCAGCGTGTGTGCTCCTTCCCACAAGTGCATCCTCGATCGCCTGGTCCTCGTTGTCCGTCTCCTCGTGCTCGTGCTCGTGCTCGTGCTCGTGCTCGTGTTCGCGTTCGTGTTCAAAGAGCGATTGCTGCTGCTCTGTGGCTGATAGCATTCCGTTGGCTGGTCAGAACTAGTAATGTGGACGGAGACTATCAGCGATTGAAAGTGGCAGTGCTCTTCTCTCAAAGCAGCGAAAGAAAGAGACCAACAGAATTTTCATGGCGGATGACATAAGCACGCCACTTTCATCAATGGGACTTTATAAAAGAAAAAAGAAAAAAAAACATTTGAACAAAAAGAAACAGACAAACTGATCAAGAACCCAAGATAAATAAATAAATAAATACAAGATCAGGGTAGAAACTTTAAAGCTTGACATGAAACAAACAAACATGAAACCTGGGATCAGTGCTCAATAACCTTGATCTGATCAGGGTGCCGCACAAAACTTAACTCATCCCGCACTCGGAACCCGCCGAACTGGTCAGAGGGCGATGAGACTGTAGGGGGGTTTGTCATTGAGTCATCTCACCCAATTGTTGGTGGCAACACTGACACAACCAATTTTCATTAATCGAAGAAGGTGGGGATACATGTATACTCTATTTTGGTATCAAGTCTCATTTTCAAAGAGTGTTTTAGATAGAAGCCTTTTTTTTTCTGAAGGGGGAAGATGAAGTGGATATTTTGAGAGGGCCAGATCAGTGATCACAAAAAATGGGGTGGATATACTTTGGAAAATGTTGGGCTAGCTTTAAAAGATTGGTACTTTAAAGGGTTACTACATACAGGAAGGATAATAATATGGGTCAAGTAGAGAGGATATGTATGTATCATATCTAGTCAAAGAAATTCACAGGTGTGATATGGGTGTGATAAAGGGAAAGATGTTTTTGTGAAATGAAGAAGAAAACTAGATAACCAAGTCAAGAGAGAGGGAGATGTATTACCATCATACATAACATAGAGAGGGAGATATTTACATATGTTATCATCATAACATTAACTATATGTATTGTGTGATCAAGCACAGGCAGGAACAAGAATCAGATGATTTTTTAAAATAGATGAATTATTACAAGCACAAAATGCTACAGAACTGTTGCAAGAGGGATTGCTCATACTTTCATTCTGAGATCAATCATCAGATCTAATCTATTATACATAATAGTATATCATATCCTTTCTTTCTTTCTTTCCACAATGTGACCGCTAGGATTCTGTCTCAGTGGATGTATGGGTCATGGATGTGAGAGAGCCCAAATGAGGAGCACCCATTCCCACACACGTTAGGGCTACCCTTGTTAGTCTGATTGCTTTTGTCCTGAAGAAGAAGAAAATTGGGCAGAAAAATCTTATCATCTATGTATATGTATATCCCCACCATAAACTTTTCAATGCACTTCAGGAAAGGTACTAGTCTCGAGTCACAAATCATTGTACATAAAGCTTGAGTTTTTTTAGGTTACCAGGATTGAGCTCAATTTGGATAGTTTCGAAGGCTATTGAGAATTGCATGAATTTCAGGATCAGTCCTGATACGTGTTAGCCCATGAAGCCCTCATCAAAACGTGATGTTGATGGCAATAGTTTGGAATGAAAGAACACACACACACACACAAGTTGTACAACATATGTATGAGATGGTTTATTTTAATTTGAGAGTGAGGTAGGGAACGCAGAGGATGAGCGTGAGTTATTGAGTACTTTGAGTTGAGCCTGGAAGTTAGCGATGATGGAGTCAACGGAGGTGTCGAGGACTATACCACCGAGGATGATCTGATTGAGCAGTAAATCTAGCTTGTCGTAGTTGAAGATGAGGTCGAGTTCACAGACATTCTTGAAGCATTTATCTAGCGATTCTACAAATACCTGCGCATTTGATTTGGGTATGTATTGGAGGTCAAATTGGCAGTTCATGATCTCCAAGACATCAACAACACATCTGATGAGGAGGGGATGATGACTCAACTTGAATGAGATCGAGTATGGCGAGTTGGGACTCGGATGGGTCGATGAGGAAGACGAAGAAGAGGGTGGCGTAGTTGCGGTAGACGAGGCAGAGGTCCAAGTTGAGATACTCTGGGTGGAGCTGGAAGAAGTGCAAACTGGAGTGGACACCGAGTCGGATGCGGGGAGTGTTTCTGTTGAGGAAAGCGAGCAGCGAGGGGTTGAGGTTGATGAAGTTAGTCTTGGATGCGATATTAGTGGATGTGCTGGTGTTGTTGTTGTTGTTGTTGTTGTTGTTATTGTTGTTGTTGTTGTTCTGGTGGTGGATGGTGAGAGTGTAGATGCTCCGTTGGAACTCGTGCTTGAGGCTGGAGGGGGAGGATGAGCTGATGAGTGCACTAGTGTGTGTCTTCTGTTGGCTGTAGTAGTACTTGGCAAGACGTGGTTTGCCGTCGTTGTTGACTGCCGCGAAGTGTAATTTCAGCAATATTATTAAATATTATTATTATTTAACCGTTCTTCTCGAGATGCGACGATGGGAAACACTCTCACAAACTAAAACAGCGTGGATCATGCTGAAGGTAGCAGCCACTGGCTGGTGGTGAGCGGGGTCAGTTGTATATTTAATGTAGACTGTAGTATTGATTTCTATTTATTTACATTTATTTATTTATGTAGTCAGCTGCAAGTTTCGCTGATCTAGCTAGTTGTTCCCCGTATTAAATGTCACTGCGAACAATTGCCCATAGCGTGTTCCGCTGCTTCTGGCGGGTCGAGCGATGCGCCGACCGCCTCACCGGACGAGCCGGCCCATTCTTCATCGCCGTCGCCGTTTTTCTCATCGCCATGGCCATCGTCACCTACTGTTAAGTATCTCTCCTGAGTACTGTCTATCCGATTCATCAAACCAGCTCATCTTGGTCATTCATTGTGTACTGTAGTCGATGTCATCTTCCCCATGGCCTTCCTCCAGCCGGACTCGGACCCTTTCGTCTCCCTGTTCGTGCTGCTCTTCAGTTTCTATCTGGCCAGCTGCACGAGCATACACTACTACTGGGCATGCACCGTCCATCCCGGCTCACCCTCGGAGCCCATCCATCTCCAGCACCACCAGTTCAACGGCCCATCCTCCTCCTCCTCCTCCTCCTCCTCCTCCTCCTCCTCCTCCTGGTGGTGGTGGTGGTGGTGGTGGTGGTGTCCCAGATCTCTCTTCATTAAACGTTGGTGGCTCCCCCGGAAACCACGCATCCCCACCGCCAAACTCGAAATGATCGAACAGTATCGCTTGAATATTAATCGTCATTGTCTCAAGTGTCTCAAGCGTGGTATCAAGGGCCAAGATCGTCGTGGCCCTATTAAACCCGATCGCGCTCACCACTGTCGCGTCTGTGGTATCTGTCAGCTCAAATACGATCATCAGTTCAGTACCCTTGCCTTCCTTCTCATCCTCATCACCCTTCTTCTTTTCTATTCCTCCGTATACTGATTCCTGTGATTCTTAGCTGTCCATGTACGCCTCCAATCCCCCCCCCCTCTCTTTATTGACTTTGTTTTTTTTTTTTGGATCGGTGAGAGTAGAAGAAGGCTGAACAAATCCCTTTCCGAACGATAAGGGATCAATCAATGTGTGGGGCTAAGAAATGAGAGGTTCTTTCTACTGTTCCTGTCAGTCCCTCTCTGTCTCTTCACTCAGGAAGGATAAAAAAAAAAAAGAAAAAAAGCAAGAGGAAGAGCTGAAGAGTCATTCCCATCCTGCTCACAACAAGTATAGCTTTTACATGACCATCTCATGCGCTTGGGTCGTGTTTTGGGGATGGACATCGTTCAATGAGAGTGTCGATTTCTCCACCAGTGTAAGTCAGGTTGATACAATTCAGTGGGGAATCAGCTGACTGACTCATCTGTTTTTTTGTGATTCATCTGGCTATCTTGCATGTTCAGTGGCCCTTCTGGTCCCCGCGTCTCTTTGTTATCTTAACCTGGGTCCTGGCACTCGCGCTCGGCGTCACCATCGGCATCATGTTTGGCTGGCAACTCATGTTGATCGCTAAGGGAGAGACCACCGTCGAGTCGAGTGATAATGGTTTGTCACCTTCAGATCCATTCACGTATTTCGTCTTATACGTATGTAATCAGTCCATTTCGCTCACCTGAAACCCCTCACAAAAACACCAATGTACATCCAACATATGAACCCATACAAACTTAAGAATACTACCGACAACTATTCTCACGAAGGGGACAGGTAAGCACACTGTCAAATGAATGAAGGGTAGGGATTAAAGACTGAAGCCAGGCTTTGGGAGGATTTTGTTTAGAAGTACGTGAATCCGTTTGACTTGGGCGTACGGGGGAACCTGAAGGAGTTTTTCAACACGGGGCGGGTCGGCCGCTGGGGCTGGTACACGGTTTTCATTCCCCTCAAGATCCCCCAGCGAGCGACGGATGGAGCTGGCCCAAGCGGCCCGGCTGGGAGAACCAGGTGCTCCCTCTGGCGGAGGAGCTTACCGACGAAGAGGACGAGGAGGACGGCGCCGAGGGTGCCCAGCCGTCTCGCTCCCGATAGCCTCTCTCCTCTCATCCATCCCCACTATCCACCCCCACGCACTGCTGCAGCCTCCACTCCATCAATCACACCGAGATGCTGTGTCCGCCCACACCCCCTCCTCCTTTCTTTTAACATCTCGAGATGAGGTGCTCAGTCGGCTCGTCCATCTCTTGATCCTCATCATCTGATCCTTTAACCTCCTACACATAGACCCGTCCCCGCTTCCAAAACACCGTTTCCAATTTCTTCACTATCCAGCTAGTCTTCTCCTCGTCTTCTTTCTCTCTGCTCATGTTTGTTGTTCGCAATTCGGATATCTGTTGCTTTGTATTTGCATATATCTATATAAATATATATATAAACATAAACATAAATATATATGTGTGTGTGTGTGGTTGTTTCCTTCTTGCTCGACCATCGTAACCTTTGCACCCGTCATGCCTGCCTCTATCTCGTTCTATAATTGTTTCTCTTTTTTTTTTTTTCTGTGTCAATGATGTTCTTGTATGTAGGCTTTTTTCGAACCCTTTTTTATAGATAAACACAACCCCTCTCTCCATAAAGTTCTTTATTTTTGATTTTTCACGCATGGTGCGTTGGTGATGTCACCAGGGGACAAGCTGGCAATGCTGTCTTCTTCTGCAACCCCCCAAAAAAATGCAATGGGTACAGGAATCAGTGTTGAGGACAGAGATGTTTATAGGCTTGATTTATAGCCCATCTTATCCTTTATTTTACCTTGCCTTTCCCAATCCGGTCCCAAGGCATCAACAAACGGACATCTATGTAATCTCTTCTTTCACTGGACTTGTTGAAAGGCATCAGTTTTCTTCGTCCGACTCCCAATCAACAAAAGGGCACAATGTTAAATTTCCTTGGAATGGATGAATTTCAATCTACCCAAACCCTCACCCAGACCTATCAATCAACAGTCTCCTCCTACAACAGCCTGGCTCAGGCTGGCTTCCATTAAAGTGACGCTTCACCTCTTCTTCCTCTCTTTACTTATATTCCTCCATATGTGAGGTAATTGGCTACATCAATGTATCTTGCGCTTGACCGTCTCCTCAAACTCAAATCTCAGCAGTCGGTAACAGAGATGCTCACATCCTATCAAACCATTGCTGTCACATACACCCGGATCTCTAGTACTCCAGCTCGCAATATTCATCTTACTGGAACGTGTACGTTTTTTTCTTTTTTTCTTTTTGAAACTTGTTCAATTTTTTACTGAATCTAACCCACCTGATGGTCAGAAAAAGACCGTATCCGTTCGTAGCGTCATCGCAAGCGATGAGCACGTTTGCAAGCTTTTGTCAACAGATCTGCACCAGCCTCAGGGTTGATTTGCGTGCTCTCTTAGGCCAACGTGGTCTCAGCTTCAACGCCTTAGAGCAGATTGGACTCAATTCTGTTTGGATATTCGGCTGGCCTCCAGTTAGGAGGTTCCATTGTTGGAGGCGGGCCCTTTGACCCGGTTCCTCTGGTGGACGCGGTTCCTTTGGTGGACGTGGTTCCTTTGGCGGAGGCGCTTCCCTTGGTCACGATCGTGGCGCTACGTGGAGCTGACATAACTAAGTCCCTCCGTGGGACCCCCGCAGGGACCCTCCGAAGGAAGGAATGAAGCTAAGTTAGTGTGTGGTAAAGGCAGGTGGTGATAGTTGTCTTATACAAAGATAGAAGAATGATACAGATAATGAAGGTCAAAAACGGTGGGGTTGTATTTCAACCATCCTAGTACGCGTATCTCGATGGCCTTGACACTCCTTGTATGGAGTCACCGTAAAACACTTGACATACATTGCTAGAGCTGTGCGGATCTTTTCTAACAACAAACGGCTCTGGGAGTGTTGGATGTTTATGTATGCAAAGCAAAGCAAAAAAATGCCATGGGGGCCGTTAGTAACTGACCCCACATGTTTTCCTTCTTGGGTGGCAAACACAATCGGAGATCATTTGCGCATCCACAGTGCACGCATGTAAAGGATACTGAAGCGAATCATCACCTGAAATATGGGAAGCCTATGTATCTTGCCTGGGGTTTGTGTGCTCCAGCCCCCTCCGGCACACGTTTTGTGCTTTCTGGACAGTATTGAAGTGGAAGCAAACTTAGAATCTGCATGATGAGCTTGACAAACTCTCCAAAAAAGTGAAACTGGATTCCTGAATTTGATGTCCACGTGGCACCGCTGCAGTATATTCTAAATGCTATTTTATGTCTGACTTTCTTTTGAAAAAATAACACATTCAAAACAATGATTAATCGATCCCATATGTTGCAGTTTTATATAAAAAAAACTAATGATGAGACAGGATGAGACTGGCCTGGGTTCAACACCCGTGAACAAGGCATTTTTAAATGGTGAATGAGCTTGAATGAGTCAATATAAAGCCTTTGGAAGTCCAGCCTTACGCTTCCTGCAAAGATAAAGTATCTGGCATACATATCCAGAAATATCAGTGATTACCAGTTTTTCGAGTGGGTACAAGCTGGCTAAGATTGCATCCGACGTAGCGTCATGCATGGTTAACCGTTTCCTCGCATGAGTTGGAGCCTTTAGATAAGCAAATTGAAATTCGAACTCAGTAAAATTGCACTGTCCCTGCGCGCTTCCGGATCCTTTCGGCGCTCTTCACAGAGATGCTTTGTCAAGTATGAAGGGCCCCGCCTGTTGGAATCCAGCTCAAATTTAAAACTGCAAACACGCTCATCCCACATGACAAGAAATAGGGTCCAGCAGATTTGAATTTGGCAGTCGTATGTATGGATTGCTGGATAACGGGAACAAGTTGCTGGTCACTCGGTGCCGGAGGAGCCGATTTCATGTTTAACCTGGCAGCTGTAAACAGCGCTGCAAACTGGACCTGGTATGTAGGCTGGATTCCTTATCCATTTTACGATATTAATATGCACTGCCCACCTAAGTATATGTCACTCCGCTGGTACCGGTCTCGAATCTTGATAAGGAAAGATTAAAGCTATCTGATGGTACCAATAATGAAATCAAAACAGCTAGATACTTACAACACAAAATACGCAGAAAAGATTCATATCTAAACAGGAATTATAACGTTAAGTTTATTATCTTTTCGTTCTCTAGCTCCTGACCATGACTTGGCCTTTGAATATGACTGCAGGTATACCAGTGTTGAAGGCCGATGAGGGCCTGCGTGGTGAACAGGAGTGATCCGGAAGCGTAAACTCTGTCATCGTGCAGCGGCCTACTTTAATTTACTCAAACAGTTCTCTAGGGGCCCTATCGGCTATAAGAAGGCCAATCTTTTCTCCATTTTCACAAACCACAACATCCCCATCAGTTGAAAGTTGCAAGCCTCATCAAAGGTAATTGTAGACTGCAACATTGTAGTTGTTAGCTTTCTTGCAGCTTCTGATGCTTATGCATTACACTACAAACATTTGTAATTTTACCCAAAGAAAAAACTACTGTTTGGGTTGAGCAAAATGGTAACTTTTTTCAACAAAATGGCTCAGTAATAAAAATTGAGCAAAACTGAGCATGCTCAGCAAAATCCCCTGAAGTTGCCAGAATGAATAAAAATGATTTCTGCTCAGTTTGTAAAAAAAAAAATTTGCTGAGCATGCTCAGTATAGCTTATTTTTCACTTCTGACCATTTTCTGTAAAATTGGGTATATGTTTTTCCCATCCCAAGTTCACATTTTCTTTCTGGGTGAAATTGCAAATGTTTGTTGTGTTACCTTTCTAGCAGAAGTTCTTGATTTGAAAATAAAAACAGCTCTTGAATTAAGAAGCCCTTTTCTGGCACAAACAATTGATCTAAGTCTCTGTTACGGTTAGTCCTTATTCTTTTCTGAATCCATTTTGCATCATTTGGCTCATCTAATTATCATAATGCTCACATGTCCAATTTATTATCATTTACCTTATCTCACACCATATGAGACCCTTTTCTTATCCTTCAATTTTAGTTCAGTAACTGGATAGCAATATGAAGATTACCAAAGCTCTAATAATCAGCCTACTCTTCAGTTTTGTGTCCATTATTACACCATACGAGATTGAAGAAAATGCTTGGTCAAAAATACCTCCTTCGTACATCCATGATGGTGGCTGGGTTTCTGACAAAGATTTTACATGGGAGGGGAGTAATTTTGCTGAAAAAGTCAGTCCAGAAAATTGCCACCTAGAGGTATGGCGTAGCACAGGGAAAGACCAATTTGAAATTTGCAATAATTCAGGAGTTCCAAAGAATTATGTGCTCAAGAGACACAACAATAATGAAAGGGCATGGTTCCAATCCTATATTCCAAATGGCGGTATACATACTGTCACAGCACACTCATTCATATTATGATACAAGGAGTGAAAAAAAAATTACAATCAACTTTTTACATTTATTACATATTTACGTGTATCCAAAATCAGAATCAAGTGTCCTACTCATATAATACTTCTGATCAATTAATTTAGTCAGGATTCATTCCACTATTCAGCCCCCCACTTTTATATAAAATATGAGCCTCTTCTTTTTCAAATCTCTTGAAAACAAACCCACTTCCTATATAATCTTACTGCATATAGATTAGTTATGCATTTCTATTTTTCATGGATTAGGTGGAGTTGTTTAATAGTTAAGTTGTTTCTAAACATTGATTATAGGTTTTCTCATTTCATTTCATTTGATTTTATGATAGATTGAAAAAAAATTCATTGCCCTTTAAGTTTGCTGTGTCAAATCTTACTGCTTGATTCAGCTCTATTCACCTACGGCATGACCAAATTCACAACCCAACAAAATTTGATGATGAATTTGAATCCACTCCTCTAGCATGCGGGAGGGTCCCATGTGAGGGTTGGACAGGGGTATTAAGTTCACCCCACCTGTCCCCAACAGCCATTGGCTATCCCAGGGCCCACATTCTGATGTGGTCCTCAAGCCATCCTGGTATGGGCATTTGGTCCTCTCCCTCACCTTGCTGTTGTGCTAAGGTGGAGAGCAGGGTCCAGGACACGGGATAGCCTCACTAGGTCCCCCTCTCTCCCCTGAGTTGGGAAATGGGAAAGAGCCTCAGGGAGAGCGGGAAACTTTTGGAATGGTGGGTGGGGGCAAAAATTCTAGGATTTTGCCTTGAGGTGAGGCGGAGAAGCCATGGGAGACACACTGTGGTGTGGTTGGCAGGGGAAGAATATAAAGGGTGGACTTCTGTCTAACTTATCCTTTGGAGGCCCTGCGGGGCCCACCTGCCCTCTGAAACCAGGAGGGCTAACTTGACACAAGTCCTTGGGGGCTACTGCGCTGTGTGACACTGCCACTTGTATCTCAGCAATTTACCCAAACTAGAACCAATTTTGAGCAGAAAACATCTTTCACTGTTGTCTCTCAATCTATTCAAACCCTTACCCAGAATCAAAAGTCTCCCTTTATCAGACTTGTGGTAGGAGCAACATTCTGGCTCAGGATCACTTCCAAGTCAGCATTCACTTCTTCCTTTCTTTCTTTACTCATATTCCTCCATAAGCAAAATTGGCTAAACCAATCTTTTGAGTGACCTTGTCTTCATAATCAATTTCAGCAGCTGGTAACAGAGATGTTTACATCCTATCAAATCATTGTTGTCACATACAAACGCACCTACTCCAGCTTGCAATACTCATCATACTTTTTGTGCATGTTCTTTCTTTTTGACACTTGTTCAATTTTTAACTAAATCTTACTCGTCTGATACTCTGAGCAGACCACATCCACTTGGGATCTTTGTATCATTCCAAGAGATGAGGATGTTTGAAAGCTTCTGTCAAGAGATCTCCGTAGGCCTCCATGTTGATTTGCGTGTTCTCTTGGGCCAATGTGTTCTCAGCCTTAGGCTTAATGTCTGGGCGCAGATTGAACTCAACCTGTTTGGACATTCTGTAGAATAATCAACTCAGGAAGCTGATTACCTTGTGCTCAAAATTACTATCCTCAACTCAACAACCGTCAATGTGAACAACGGACCTCATCCTGATCATACCCTCAACAAAAATATAATTAACCGCAATGGTAGCTCCTGTTCTCTTCTTTGTCCTTCCTCCGTTTTCCTCATTTCGTTCGGTGTGTTTCCTTTGTGATATCTATTTCCCTTTGTCCCTCTATACATGTATACATCTCTCAAATCCCTCTTGTAACCAGTATAAAAACATGCACAATGGTCTGAATTTTTTCCTCACCAATCATTGGAATCCAGTTTGTGCCTGTGAAACTTAAAGCACAAGGAGCAAACCTTGGCGTGGGATGACTAGCTGTCAGCACCCTGGGAAAGAATTGGAGATGGAGGAGCAGCAGGACAGTGGATGAAGGAGGAAACAGAAATTATGATTGATCATTAACATGATGAGGAGGTTGAGTACATGAGAAAGCAGGACAAATCAAAACAGGGCATTGAGAAACAACCTTTGGCGTGGGATGACTAGCTGTCATTGCCCTGGGATGGAAGTTGAGATAGGGGAGCAGAAGACCTGTGGATGAAGGAGGAAGAAGAAGTGATGAAGAGAAAAAGAGAAAAAGAAAAAACAACAGGAGAAAGAAATACATCTAGTAATTGACTAAGCCCACATTACATCATCATAAGCCCTGTGGCTCCTCATATTCCCATTGACACCATTCAATCTCTTAGTGACACGCAATCCTCTCACTGCACCTTGTTCCCCATAGCCCTTGCTAGACATTTGGCTGGCCTTCAGATAGGTGGTTCCTTTGGTGGATGCAGTTCTTTTGGTGGAGGAACTACATTTTGTCATGGTCTTGCTGCTTGGACTCAAGGAGTCCAATCACCTGAATAAGGAAGCAGTGAAAGTTGCCTTATGTTTTGTTCTGCGTGCTTTGTAATCCTGGTGTTTGTTGTATTTTCATTCTCAAATTCTCATGAACTCTTTCCTTTTTTTTGGCTTCTCAAGAACTGGTTCATTTTTTTACTTCTCAAGAACTGTTGCCTTTTTTTGGCTTCTCAAGAACTCTTGCCTTTTTTTTGGCTTCTCAAGACTTTTGTTTGGCTATCCCAAATCTATGACTATTTGAACTACACCAAAAACTGAAATCATTACATTTTCATTGTAATCTACTGTATTTCCGTCATTCCAAACTTGCACCCTGCACTCAAGGACTTTTGTACCCCTTTCTCCTACCATCTGAAAAGTACCCTTGAGGCACTCTAACAATTGAAAAAATGATTCTGTAGGGAATCGGAGTCAAGTGTTATATCCCATTCCTGCTCTAAGCATCTGACGCCCACTCTTTGTCAAACTTGATGATTCTTAAATAGTGATAAGCAACATCAATAAGACTTATCATCCCAGGATTCCATAAAAGCATAAAAGCGGATGATTTCTAGACTAAATGAGCCCAACATACATCAGCGCACTTAGCTTAGTGGTTAAAGCATAACTCATGAAGTTTGAGGTCATGGGTTCAACTGCCATAGTGCACATCCATTTTGTATTATGACATCAAGATATCTCTGAGTCTAACATAACTGGAATGAACTCACCAATGTAAGAGCATCCGCATTGGTTGAGGTTTTTGCTCGGATTAGCACAAGTTTTCACCTGTTGCAACCACACCAAGGCGGACTAAGTGCAGATTAAATTATGCCAGAGCTAGTTTTTGGGCTAGTGGGGGATAATTTTATGCCCCACTAATCCTGGGAAAAAGTCATATTGTATGCATTTATCTCACTTTCACACGTCAACTGCACACAAAGGTATGCATTCAGCTTGGACATGGAGATTAGTCATCACCACCACCAACACTACAATCGTTCCAATCCCAGGATTGGTATTGGCCAATATCGGATTGAAATCCAGGCCAATACCTGGGCTTGGATTGTGCCAGCCATATGATCCGATCCCCATTATAAATTTTGGAGGGATCGTGCTACCGTTCCAATACCCAGGTATTGGATTGCTTTTGTATTAGAATCCGATCCAATCCTCGCCAATACTGATCAGTATTGCAATAAATGGGCATCCAATGATCCAAGGGAGTGTGTGGTGCAGTCTTACAATTTTGTGAGACTGCGCCACACACTCCCCCTGGGGGCCTCCTAATCAACCAATTCCTGGCTGCTTGCCCACATCACAACCATCGGAACTGCCCATCCCTCCTCTCATGATTGGTAACACACACAAGTGGTGTGCCTTTTTGAGGGATTGAATCAGCTTTCATTCACCCCCGGCCACTCACTTTGGAAACCTTCCAAGATGGCCCCACATTCTCCCTCACCGTTGGCTACTGCTGCTCCCTCCCGCCCACCCTCCCGCCAATCGACTTGAATCATCACTCCAGTCAAATCGGAACCCAAGTTTTTTTGCCTGGACAACAACACTTGGTGTTTGTTAGCCCCTAGGAGAAAATCCACTATTTATCCATCAGACTCACAGTCTCAGAGGCGGACTCGCGAATCGTCTTTGGAGGTGGAACACATTTCACAAAAGACTTCTAACCATGTGGCCAGCCAGTCTTCAAATTCCAATTAAAAACAATCTTGGCACACATCTACCTCTTCAACTACTGCGTCAAAAGTCACCCACAAACAACCAAAGAAGGGTGTGATACCATCAGACAATGCCTCCAGCACCCATCAGCCTGAAGACGCCAAAAATGTCATTCACAGGAGCCAAGAATCTGACAAAGAAAACTCAAAGGTATCTGAGCTGAAAAAAGCCAGGGGTAAAAAAAAGGATGAGTATGACAACGTGGAGGATTAGTTTGAGGAGCCTGTGCGGGCAAAGGGGGAGGTGAGTAGTCTCATTTTGTTAGAATATCATGTCACTTTGCCCACTCCCTCCGTCTGGTAGACCACACACCAGGGGAGAATTTATGGCACTGGCATGCCAGTGCCACTCCATGTGTTTTTACTGCAACCCGGTGCCAATGATCCTATTTGTCAGTTCCATATGAACCTGAAATGATTTTGATGTAGGTTAAGATAATTGGGCAACATCTTCTGAAGTGAACCACAAAGCAGGATGATGTTAAAATGATCAAAATTGTAACTTAATGATAAATGATACCACAAATTATGTAGAACTCAGGCAGAAATTTGGTCAATCTTCTGACTTTCTGAATTTTCATATGGTCCAATCATCATTGGGCAATTTCAAAAAACCATCTTGAATAACCATAAAAAAGTCTTTCCATTCATTGTGTACAAAGAAATAAGCTGATGAACAAGTCCATACCAACCATCATGAATGATTTCATGGATTTTTCAAGGAAATTTCCATCTAAAACTCTCAAAAATATCTTCTGTACCCCTAGATTATCAAAAAAAAAAGTGTAATAAAAGCATTCTAATCATATATTTAGCACATGTAGAGCTAAATTTGAACTCAAATTTCCTTCAGAAGCTAAATTTTCATAATTTTATATGCAAATTAAATGTTCCTTGGTCCGTAGATTTTATCAAGTCCTGATGTTTACAAATAAAAAATGAATGTCAATTTCAAAAATTGTGACATCCAATTTTTTTCCCATGACAACTGAATTTCGAAACTGGTCAAAAAAATGAGCAGGATTCCTGCTTACTGCCAACTTCCAGGATGCTCCAACATTAATTCAATTTTGACTTGGATTTTTTCCCAGATAATTTTGCGCAGTCACTGTGCATTTTGCACAGTGACTGTGCATTGAACATGTGTCATATTTGCTTTTTTTTTTTTGAAGTCGGGTCAAAAGTTGTGGCAGAGTTGCCAAAGACCAACTCCCATCAGTCACTTTTTTGTTTTTTTTGTGGTGCTTGGTGTATGCTTGTTACATTTTTGTGACATTTGAATTTGTACTCTGGTGCACGGTCGTGCAGCAGAGTACCAATTCAGATTTCACAATAGTTTACAGGTGTGTAAAAGGTTTCAAAGGCTGTTTTTGCTGTTTTGACCGGACAAAGGTTAAAATGGGGCAACATGGTTGAAAATCCAAACAATCCTTTGCTGGAAAGTTTTGTCCAAGGCATAACATGTGCACATGGGGGTAGGTAAAGAGCCAAAGATCAAGATTTTAGAATTCCTAAAAAATGCAGGACCAACTACAATGAATTGTGGCATCTCAAAAATAGAAGATGGTGAATTAATTCCTTTCATCAAAACACGTTATGTTTAAGTTTTTTTGACTCAAAAAAAAAGAAAAAAAATGAGGCAATTTTTTGAAATGAAATGATCAAAACAAAAGCATATTTTTAAAATAACAATGAATTTAGAACCATGGTTTTTTTAGTGTCAGTTCAGGTTTGCATGCTTCAAGTTTTCCACTTGAGCTCAACATAACATCACTACATGTCAAGCAACACATGCTATGAAATTACCTGCGAGTTCAAACTGAATTCCAGTTGAACATGCAGTTTACATGTGACTACCTGCAAACACACTTCAAACCACCAGAGGGTAAAGAGTTGGGCAATGGCACCCGTCAACGGGTGCCATGAAATCTCCCCTGGTGACAGGCCCCAAGCTAAATTATTAATGTAAGTGGTGTGATACTGCCTAAAAGCAAGCAGTGGACACGCAAGGGAATTTGACTAAGCATTGAGATGGCAATTTGACGCAAGACACATGCCCTGGGCGAGATGATGCAATCAAGGCTGGTGCAAAGTTGCCACTTACCCACAAGCAGATCAAGGCCCGCCAAACACTCAAGCAAGCTACAATGATTGACAAGTTTGTTGAGAACGCCAAATTTTGTAACCGCACCCTCAACCAAGTCCTTGTCATCTGGCTCATCAAGTCATCTCTTCCCTGGGCTTGATTGGAGGACTTCATTCTTGGCGCTGCTTTTTCTAAAGTTCGAAGAGGTGTCAATTTATACTCTTGTACTTGGGCAGCCACTGAAGCTCATCAACTCTATTTGAATCTTCAGCAAAAGGCGATGTCTCAAATCCAGGTCAGTGGTATTGTGTGATCCTCAAGCATTTTGTTGTTTTTCTCATTGCCAATGTTTGCACATATCAGTCTATCAAATCAAAGATCACCCTCATTCATAACATCTGGACAACAAAGGGCAACCAACATGCCTTTATGGGCATATCATTTGGCTATATATCTGATGGTTGGTGTTATCAAGTTATCCACCTTGGACTTAAGTTTATATTGTGGACACACAAAGGAAAGTATCTTGCAATCCCATTTGCAAATGTCATCATGAAGGCAAACCTTCAAAAAAAGATAAGCTCCTTGTTTAATTCTCTTTTCATTGGTTTATGGTCTTTTGAGCTTATCATGGCATCCTTTTTGATTGCACATCATAGCTCAGACTACGGATTCAGGCTCAAACAACACCACCATGGCTTCTGAGGCCAATAAGCTGATTGCAGACAATACTGATGTTGAGATCAATCTGGCGAACAACCATATCCAATGCTTCTGTCACAAGATAGCACTCATACTTACGGGTGGACTTCAAGCAATTGGACTTGAAGTCACTACACCGTCTCAAGAACAACAGTCCACTTTGGGATTTGTCCCTCAACTTGTTCCAATCATTGAAGAGTCCAAAGAAAACAATGCAGACAACAAGACCAAAATTGCTGAAATTGAGTTAGATGCTAATGTGGTGGCCGCGGCAAACGAAGGCTCTCAGCAGAATGATGATGAGGCTAACAGTGACGGCATGGAACCTCCGAGTTTGAAGGAGGGAAGTACAATCAATTTGATTTTGAAAAAGGTTTGTTTTCTGACTTACATGTCAACCAGCCAAAGATCATGCTAAAACCTTCCTTGATCTTCAAAGATTGACTTTGTCATCCAGTGCATTACTTCATCATCATCAAGACACTCTGAATTTGAGACCTGGGCAAAAAAACTGGACTACACCGGCCCCAATCCCATTGCTGGATACAGTATCCGGTGGAACATCAAGTTCCAAAGTCATGATTGTGTGTACAAGGCTTGAATGGTCATAACTAAGATGATCAATAATCAGAAGGATCGACAAGAAAGAGAGGGCAGCAAGAATTTCTATAACAATCATGTGATTTTCCGAAGCAATTGGGAGGTTGTTAATAAGCTTAATGCCATATTCGGGGTGAGTGATTATCTTGATTCAAGTTTGGTCAGACAAAAAAGCAATCATCTCATCTTATCTTCTGTCTTGCCTAGGAATTTTACTCACCAAAAAAATGGAAGGCGACACCTCTTCAGCATCCCTGATCCTTGCCAAATACCTTTCAATCA
The DNA here is from genome assembly GCA_002873125.1 of Puccinia coronata f. sp. avenae. Taxonomy (NCBI): domain Eukaryota; kingdom Fungi; phylum Basidiomycota; class Pucciniomycetes; order Pucciniales; family Pucciniaceae; genus Puccinia; species Puccinia coronata. The sequence goes on along the minus strand of PGCI01000306.1, from coordinate 49,367 downwards.
AAGAATACATCAAGAAGAGGATGCTAATAAACTCTGAACCCGAATTCCAATCAATGTTCAACAAGATGTTGGAGAAAACCAAGACTTACCTGCAGGAGGCGTTAAAGTGTGATGCAATCATTCTAGCTACTGCTCTCAACCCAGTTATTGGTTATCAATGATCCAGGCATGGTTTCCACAACGCTACAACTATGTCAAGAAATTGCTTCAAGACAAATTCAATGACCGAGAGTTAGAACTTGAAGTGGCAGCCAGTCCAAACCAGACACATTGACGAGCTGTTGAGGATGTTGACTTTTTTCCAGATACTGTTGAATCCCCAGCCAATGACAAGCTGACCACTTATTTAGCGGGGAAGAATAAACTTCACTCTTCTGATGCAGCCAAGTGCCTCGTGTGGTGGAAGGTAAGTCAGGTTTTCTGCCCTTGAGTTTATTTCTATCACTAACATTTATGCCTGCATGACACAATCAGGAGCACCAACTAGAGTTTCCCATCTTGGCTTTGCTTGCCAAAGACTATCTGGCATGCATAGCAAGCTCCGCAAGTGTTGAATGTTGCTTTTCAGCAGCAGCAGATATATGCAGTTGAGGGCAAGGTGGATTGGCTTCTAGGACAATTGAGAGATGTGTGAGTTTGCATCAGTGGCTCCAACAGGGAATTGAGCCGGATGGGAATTTTGAGCAAGCTCAACGTGCTATTTCACTTGCCTCTGAAGAAATTCAAGAAATCAAGAACTTGAGAGCGCCTGAAGACCCTGAAAAAGTGAAGAGGGATTAAACCCACAAAAATACACTAGCTTCCCACCTTTTCATACGTCTTTTTCTACTTATAAACTCCGATTTTTTATTTACTTATACACGCTAGACTACTCGTTATCTGCTTCTATATACACGCTAGAGTAGTTCTTATCTGCTTATACATGCTAAACAAAATGAGGTCAATTGAAATTTTATACACACACAACAAAATATAAAAATCATTTGCCTGAGCCCAAATCCCACCAATACTGGATTGGATTGGATTGGTATTGCGTTCCGATCCTCAAAAGAAAAAAAATTGGGATTGGCTGAGAGATAAAATCCACTGGATTGGATTAGGCAGCCAATCCGATCCACAATGGATGGAAATCTGGGTATCGAAAAACAATACAATCCACGGTATTGCCAATCCAATCCAGGTATCGGATTGGTTGCAGTGTTGCCACCACACATACTTACACCTGTTGAAACCTGGACCGGTGTGGTTGCACACCTTGACTTAAGGTAAGTCCAACATAACTTGGTGGACTAAACTATGCTAAACCTCCACGACCCATGCAGATGCTCTAAATGGCTACCATGAACAAAGGTGGTAGCTTGTTATACAATGTTCATTTCCAGAGGACATGATGAAATTTCCAGTAGAAAGAAAAAATGGAACAGCAAGTGAAAAGAAGAGAAGAAAGAGGAGCAAAACTATGAAACTGCAACAGTGGAAACAAGAGATTGTGGGAAGAAGGAAAGTGAGATGAGAATAGAATAATGACTTTTGAACTAACATATGAGGTTAGACAAGAATGATTAGATGATTGAAGAAAAGGAAGAACTGGTCTTTATTTATTGATATCATTGATATGTTATACACTCTCCTCCCCACCCATTTACTGACAATGATTTCATGACTGAAAGAACCAATATTAGCTTTCCTCAAAGTTCTGCATTTTTTGAGTTTTGGAATTCTCCTGCCCCCTCATATTTTTTGTGAAGCGCGGAGAGAACTTTCTGACTGGTGAAAATGAAGTAGCCCAAATGGTGAATGACAAGAGACAGGTGATATGAATGGGCATACCAGTTGCTAAACCAAAGCCATACATAGAGAAGCACAGCCACATCATTACAATGATTTAAAACAGTTGGTCTTGAGTGGATGCTGAAAATTGTAAATGAAAGAATTACAGCAGATTGAATATTTGCCATAGAAGAAAGAGTTGTATTGGGTTTGAGATAGAAAGTTGGAAGACAAGAATTCTTGAAACTTTGAAAAATGTCAATGCAACAAACACAAGGAGTGATGTCAATGTAACAAACAAAAGGAGGGATGTCAATGGAACAAACACAAGGAGTGACCAAAGATGTAGAATGAAGCACGAGTCAAAAATCGCCGCCGCCTTGTCTTATAGCACACCTCCAAGTAAACCGCCACCATGACCACCAAGCAAACCTCCTACCAAGCCATTCAAACTTCCTCCCAGGTCAAGTCCAATTTTGGCCAAGATATCAAGGCTGAGACCATGTGCGCCCAATAGACCATGCAAATCAATCCGAAGGCCAACGGAGATATTTTGACAGAAGTTTCCAAACAAGCTCATCTGTTTGAATGCGGCTATTTTTTTTTCCGATTATCAGGACCAGGTCGCGTAGATTCGGCTCAACATTCAACAAACAACGTACCCGAAAATTGAGATGACCATTGCGACTGCCAGCTGTACTTCCGTCGGTATGTGACAACAATGGCTTGATAGGACGTGAACATCTGTGTCACCGACTGCTGAAATTGGGTCTGAGGACAGTCAAGCAATGGATAGAATCAGTCAACCACGCATAAAGAGGAATGTAAGACAAGAAAGGAAGAGGTGGAAATGTACTTGAAAACCACTCTGGGTCAAGCCGCCGTCTCCACAAGCACTGCAAGCTTGGTAGGACGCGACCGTTGATTGATACGTCCGGATGAGGGTTTGAACAGATTGATAGACGACCGTGACGGACGTTTGCTGCTCACAGTCGTTTTTAGTTTGAATGAACTGCTGAGACAAAGATTGCCAACTAGAAATAAAGGTTTGAGTTTGAACAGAGGTTTGGGTTTGGACAGAGTTAGAGGGGCCAAATGATCGGCCGACAAGGGGGGATTCTATTTTTCCCGGGAGCCCTTGCGCCGTAAGGCCAATTGCTAAGTTTTCAAGTATCGCTGAATTAGCTCAACTCTTTCAAGCAAATTTATGTGCCTTTTCTTTGTGATTGGGGCAAAGAAAACGGAAAACCTAATTACCGGTTACAACCAAGCTCCCCATAAAAACAGATTTGAAAAGCATGGCAGGCGGCTTTAGACGTGAATGGGTGTGTGAAGAACGAAAGGGGAGTCAAGTGAAGTGAAAGGATATATGTATGTCGTTAAAATTGTTGGAAATGAATGATTGACTGGATGATTTGATGGAAAATAGGGAGCCGGCGGAAGAGGTAAAAGAGAGGGCGATTTATACGAGTTCCGAACGTCTGAAGGATAGTGGAACTCCTCACCAGCGATCATTATTGCAAGCCATTGTAAATGATCATCCATGGGGAGTTTCATTCGGAGCTCATCAGACTGCGTTGACCCGACGGTTGCCATTGATGCGGATGATCAATGGTGTGATGTAGTCAAGTCTCATCTCTCGCCAATCCCGCATCCGAATGGCTTCGATCCCGGCTTCTGGTGCCCTCCCTTCCATTCCGGTTTAAGTACTCCCCCCCTCCATTCCGCCTTGAAATATTCTCCCCCCTTCCGCTCCGGCTTTAATTGCCACAAGTTCGCTGCCTAGGAATTGTGGTAAGCTTTGGACGGCGGGCTGCTGACTTGCCCAAACGGTTTGGGCTGCGCACCCAACTGGAAAATGTTGCCACAGAAGCAGCAGTTGCCGCATTGGTTATCACACTCGGTAACTCTCTGCCAATTGAATCGGGCAGCTGCTCCAAAAACATTGCCCGGGTACATCAGCTGGTCTCCTACGGCATAACTGTAAGTCAGGCTTGCCGTTTGCAGTGTTTTTGCTAAGCCAGGCTGTATAACATCTTCACAGTGATTTAAAAAAGCAGACTGTTAAACAATGCATGATGAAAATTCGAAATGACAGGAGAAACAATGAAAATGTAATGATTGCATGGATTTTTTGGCGTAGAAAGCCATAGAGTTGGAATAGACGAGCAAAAGAAAAGAATTGAAGAAACCTTGAAAATGACAATGCACCAGACACCAGGAGGGACCAAGCATGTAGAACGGAGTAAAAGCCAATTATAAGCCGTGACAGCTGACTTATTCAGTTTATCGAACGCCTCCAAGCACCACCACGACCACGACCACCATAGAAGCCGCCTCCAAAGGAACCGGGTCCACCAAAGGCACCCCGTCCAATGGCACCCCCTCCAATGGCACCGCCTCCACCAAAGAGACCTCCTCCAAAGGAACCGCCCAGCTGAACGCCAGCTGAATGTCCAAACAGGTTGAGTCCAATTTGCGCCAAGATGTTGAGGGTGAGACCACGTTGCCCCAAGAGGCCACGCAAGTCAACGCGGAGGCCAGAAGAGATGTTTTGGCAGAAGCTTCCAAACGAGCTCATCTCTTGGAATGCCGCTGTGTTTTTTCTTCCGAGCATCAGGTCGCGTAGATCCATTTAAATGTTGATCAAGGTTCAAAAACTTACATGAAAAGTAAGATGAGTGTTTCGTGTTGGAGTAGGTCCGTTTGTATGTGACAACAATGCTTTGGTAGGAGGTGAACATCTCCGTTACCGACTGCTGAAATTGATTCTGAGGACACGGCCAAGCCAAAGATACATTTAGCCAACATGTGAAGGAATATAAGTCAAAAAAAGAGAGGTGAAGTCTCACTTGAAAGCCAGCCTGAGCCAAGCTGTTGGTTCCGCCACAAGCTTGGTAGGAGGATACCGTGGATCGGTAGGTCCGGATGAGGGTTTGAACCGATTGATAGGCGACGGCGACGGAAGTTTGCTGCTCAAAATCGTTTTGAGTTTGGCTGAATTGCTGGGATAAGGATTTCCAACTAGCCACAAAGGTTTCAGTTTCCTGAGAGGTTTGAGTTTGAATAGAGGTTTGAGAGTATGGCTGGTTGAATTGGTTCAATTGGTTATACGATGGGTATTGGTCAAAGGAGTTAAATGATCGGGCGACTAAATCTCCCGGGTAAGCTTGTGCCGTAAGGGAAATTGCTGAGTTATTCAGAATCACTGCATTAGTTCAACTATTCCAAGAGATTTTGGGTACATTTTGTTGATTGGGACGAAAGCAATTGAAGACTTTACCGGCAACAAGCAAGCCTCCCATAGAAACAGCTCTAGAAAACATGGCAGACGACTCGGGACGTGAATGGGTAATTGGAAAACTGAAGGATGACAAGGCAATCAAGTGAGCGAATATATTTTTTTTGACAGGAAATTATTGACAGTGAATGAAGGGCTGGATGGTTTAATGGGGAATGAGGGATGAAGAAACCGCTGGAGAGGCAATGGGCAGGAGATTTTATATCTGTTCCGAACGGTTGAAGAAGAGTGACACCCCTCAGTAGCCAGCGTATTGCAAGCGATCAGCCATGGCGAATTCATGCGGGCTCCGCGAGTTGGACTCGGAGTGCACTGGGCGGCCGGCGGTGATGTGGCCATGGCAAGTCCCATCATCGGCCAACCCTACAACGGAATGACTTGCATCGGCTTGCCTGTGATGGCCCATCCCACAGAATGAAGTTCGGAGCTGACCACAGAGCAGCTATCCAGCTTTGCAAGAGATGCGCGGCCTCAATCCCTTTCCGGAAAAACTTCTGCACGGCCTCCCCCCCCTTCCATCCGGGGCGTCCAGTACTGCTCTCCACCTCGCAGGTGTGGTGAACTTCGCAGGGCTGGCTGCTGACTCGCCGCAACGGCTTGGGCTTCCCGTCAACGGTAATCTTGCACCGCACTGGAACATGTTGCCATGGAAAGAAAGAGCAGTTGCTGTGTTGGAGTCACCGTCTGCACATCCGCTGGCTCTCTGCCAATCTGGTTGCAGCTGCTCCGGATGCACTGCATGTAGCCCGGGCACATCATTTGGTCTCCTGTGGTACGATTGAAGCCTGCTCTTCGAAAGACTTTTGACACTCCCGTGCAAGCAATCTGGGGAATGTAGAAGGATCCCGATAGCAACCGAAACTGCATTGGATGGATTGGGTCCGGGAGGGCCGTTCAGGTTCCCAACATGAAAATGTTTTGATGCCTCTGAACCTGTTGGAAAAGCGAGGTTAAAATAAGGATAACATGGGCTTAACGAGGCTTAACACTACGTATACAGGGCTGTTATCGTGCGACTGACTTCCAAGTGAGGTGCTGGTGCTACATGTTCTTCTTGCCCGAGCTGGCCCGAACTTGGAAGGATGATCGTTTAAGTTGATGAGACGCCCAAACCTTGATCCCACAAGCAGCTCCAACTTCCGGATTGGGTTGCAAGGAAAGAAGGCGCCCGGGATGAAAGACGGCTACATACTGATCCTCAGGACCCGGATACTTGTGGAAGACTTCTCGCACACGATGCGGCCCGTGCTTGCCAAGTGGGTTCTTGCAAGTGTTGGAACTGCCTGCGTTTGGCTCAAGTCTTCTTGAGTCCAATCATTTATGTACGAAATGTGATAACCAACCCCTCATTTACATGAACTCTTTTGTTGAATGGACACGTTCTGATCTTACAAAAGGAAGTCGAACCGAGAAGCTGAAGGAGGCGCCATGTCATTATCATGATCTTGGATGTTTGAACTGATGTGGTGGTCGCTGCGATTCTAATGTCATCGCCTCCGACATCATGATCACCTCATGATCTTCGCTCCCCCACGGGTTTTTCAGTTTCCCCTTGGTGGTGGAGTCTTCCCCTTCCCACACCAGGAAATTCTCTCGAGGGCAAAGCATTAACAGATCTTGGTTGTACCAGATCTAATCCATAACATGTTGTAGTGGACTAGCAGGGACAAGCCTTAGCCAGGAATGTGTGGTCTGGTGTACACATGTATCGATTACGCTGTAGTCAAAAAACAGCAACGAGTTAACAACGGTGTATCCGATGTCAGCTTCCATAGCAAGTTAGACGATAACTTTTTTGAAGTTTAATAGAAGATGTTGTAGAATGTTCAACTGTGGAAACACATACAACAACTATTCCCACCACAGCTGGAACCGAATTTGTTCTTATCCTTGCTTTCATTGATCCATACGTACTCTCATAAGGTGGCTCTGCTCAACTCACCCTCCCCGCGTACATATTTACTTGTTCCCGTTTCGCCCACCAGAAAGCTGACCAGTCCGGCTGGGTTTTCAAGTTTTAGCAGACTTTCCACTAGCTGCAAAACCACACAACATCAGAACTCCCGGAGATTCGCGCTGATCATTCTCTTCCATCTCCAGTCACACAGTATAAGCACCTCACCTATAGCCCACTCTCTCAAGCATTGCACATCTTGATTGAACAGAATTGCTCACAGCCAGCAACCATTCACAACCAGCTTAACATTCAGCCCTACCGCTTCCTCGACTTTTTTTCAAGCCTAGTCTCAATCTCCCCTCCCCTCCCTCCCCTCCCTTTCTTTTATCATTAGGCTGACCCCGAAAACGTACTGAATCTTGCTGACCCCGGCCGAATCCACAGTGTATGTCCTTCTCTCCTTTACTCACTCGAACCAATTTGAAGCTGCTAAATCTTTTTTATCGCTTCCCTCGACTCTAGCGACTCTTAGTGAAGCCGACGAACAGCCAGAGAAAGCTTGCAATTAAGACTTGCAAAAATTGCTACATAATCGGATCCCCCCCCCCTAAAAGACAACAGCATCGTTAAATCGACCCACCGCATCATTCACTAACTCTTTGAGCGAAGCCAACGGGACCTCCTCCCTGCGTCGTCCCCTCCTTGCTCTGCCTATCAGTGCATAGCCCTCTTTTCCGTCGTATATCCATACCTGCTCAACACTGTAGATGGGATTGAACCTAAAACCCATTCTGTCAGTCTTATTTTATTTTTTCATTTTTTAATTCCCTCTCTCTCCTCCACCACCCACTTTGCTTTGCCATGGGTTTGCAATTCTGAACCCTCAGACGCATCATTCATTCGTTCCTCTCGTTCCTTCTGCGCTATCTCGCTTCTTCTGCTCGTCATCTTGAAACTGACTGATTGGCTCTTTCGTAATCGTTCTTTTTACTTTGTCGACAATGTTTATTCATTCATGACTTGTCTCCCCCTAATAATAAATTTCCAACCTTTCGACCCACCTTCATCGGCTCTAGCTTGGGTTGACGGTCCCTTTGTTGATCCAACACACACTCTCAAGTCACAGGTTGCCAGCTTTTTCTCTGCCAAATTCAGCTTATTCCTAAGGGGCGGGCGGTTTCATCGTCTGAACTGATCCATCCATTCTTCCTTCCCTTCTCCTCGATCTTTGACCCCTTCCTCCTCTTTTCATCCCTCCCCTGCCATCCTCCTCTCCTCGCCCTCCTTCAAACCCGTCACCCGCCGGTCTTACATCTTCAACATATATGCACCTCCTCGTACAGTCGTTCGTTGTTCTGACTTAGCCCTCCCCCCCGAGTATCTCCCTACATCTGGTCAACTGCTCAGATTGTCATCAATCCAATATAAACACGATCTTCACCATGTCCGCCCCGCACAACCATCCACCTCACAACCGACCCCACCGTCAGCAACCACCACTCTCATCTCCCTTCGTCTCTCAACCCAACCTTCGTCCACCTCGCACAGCCCCCCTGACACATCAACACCTTCCTCAGAACCGGTATCCAGACGACCGGGAGTCCAACCTCGAGAAGGATGAGGTACGTCTCTTATCCACCACTCTTTCACCCGGCATCATGCTTCTCACTAGTCAATCCTCCCTCCCCCCGTCACACGCTGCACTCAATCAAACCTCCCTGGCTCAACTCGTAATCAACCACAACAGGGATCTTACTCTCCTCCTCATCTCGATCCCTCCGAACCTATCCTCCATCCCGCCTCTCGAGATAATCATACCCAGGGCGTTCGTTTTGAAGCGGTTCGATCGAGCTATGATTCTCACCCTCACACTGTCCTAGCACAACACGCTCACCCTGATATGCGCCGGAAGAAATCACTCGTTCGACCAGATCGTGCTCCTATAGATCCTTCTCATCGTCTCTACAACTACCGCAACCACGCAGCCGCCATGGAAGCAGATGAACGCGGAAGAGTGGAGGTCAGCGACACGGGAGCGACGGCTATCGATGGCTCGGCTGCCCTGGCTCCACAACCGTACGAACCGAACGCCTCGCCACTTGAAGGGCAATCTCCATCCTCAAATCTGGCCGCTTCACCCAACTCTGGTCCCAGTCGGGCTGGTCTCATGGCTGCTCTGGGTCGTCAAGCCCCTCCATCCGGCTACTCCGGTCTTGGCAGTGGTCCCGGCGCTCGCTCGGCTGGCACTGGTGGCCTCCGTCGTGGCCAAAGCATTCTGGCGCGCCGGCCTGGCGAAGCTGAGGAATCGGGTCTCGCCATACTTAAACGAGGAGAAACGCTTAGGCGGACAGGCAAGCATAGGAAATCACGCTCCAATGTAGTCGAGGCAGTAAATGTTCCATGTCTTCACTATCTTTCACATCCTTCACATCGTACTAATTTCCTTTTTTTTTTGCGTACCAGCATTCACAACCTAAAACCCCGGTCTCAGTCTGGGCCATTTACTGCAGGGCTATCACATGTTGCTTTCCAACGTTTATACTCTCATCATGCGGAATCAAATCAGTCAAGCGAGTCGCTGCATGGAGAGAAAAGATGGGAATTCTATTCCTCATCTTCATACTCATGGCTGCTGTTGCCTTTTTAACCTTTGGGTTTACTCAGGTGAGCGATCTCTGTGTACTATCTCGAGTGCTTTTATTTCCAACAACCCCATTTTACGATAACTTTCCTCACCCTTCTTCGGGATTTTTCAATCTCAGACGGTTTGCGGTAAACCTCCTCTTCGATATCACAGTGGTAGCATTCAACCCGGGATGATCGTTTTCCACGGAGAAACATACGATTTCGACAAATTTAAACATGTCGCGGCCCCTGGAATAGCCGCTGGTGACAACCCGGCCTACAGTACCTTCAACGCGGGTGGAATGGATGGCAGTTTCCTATTTCAACGTGTTAATCAACGCTGTCAAGACATCATCACACCTGCATCTCGAACAGGCATTCCTACAGATGGGTCGGGTAAACTCTCGTGGTATTTCCCCTGCAATCTGTACGATCAGTTCGGTGCCAGTCCGGTCAACAAAACGGTGCATTCATTTTTTCTATTACTCCACAAGCATATCCACCTTCTTTATTTTTTTTAGGCTGACAGCCCATTGAATAATCTCTAGGGCTACGCGGAAGGTCGCTTATGTCACACCAAACAAAATGCTCGACAAGCCCTGGCCGACATGAAGCCCCTAGGACAAGTTTATTACACCTGGCAAGACCTGAAAAATTCGTCTCGAAATCTAGTAGTTTATGACTCGGTTGTCCTCGATTTGAATCTTCTCAATTGGCTTGATCGGAGTCAAGTTTCGTACCCAGAAGTCTTCGATGATCTGAAGGAAAGTAGCAATTCCTTTTCTGGTCAAGACATTACCATGCAACTCCTTCGTGCCGGTGGACAATCGCTTGGCGGCTGTCTCATTGACATCATCCAAGTGGGCTACATTGACACCAACACACTAGGCTGTGTAGCTTCAACGGTAGTGCTATATGCTTCCCTGGTCGTAATCATCGGTGTCGTCTTGATTAAGTGGGCAATGGCGGTCTGGTTCGCATGGTTTTTCGGGTGGCGGCTAGGCTCATTTGGACGAGAGACTGCTGAGCAAAGGGCACAGCGTGCCGCTGCTATCGAAAGTTGGTCAGCCGATATATATCGCCCAGCACCCGCCAGATATCGCCCCAATGCGCGGACTGCCAAGAAATCCTTGCTCCCTAATACCAGTCGGTTCACGGTGATGGGGAAGCCAGGTGCTGGCCTAGGCGCCAGTAGTGTCGGAGCTCGTCCAATGAGCACTTATGTTGGCGAAATGAGTCGCAAAAGTATGATGATGTCCTATCCGGCCAAACCTTCTGGACTCTCCATGAAGAATTCGCCTCCACCAACTCCCGGTGGGTTATTGCCATCTCACAGCGCGGCATCTCTCAATCAACTTGTTGGCTCTCAGCGTTCCTCCTGTGTTGCCGGAACAGCTGGTGGTGGCGGAAGTGGTGGGAGTACTGAAGGTTCCAACATTAGTCAACCACCTGGCTGCCCATTTCTTCTTTACAACGTCGTCCCACAGCCCTCCCCCGACTATGAACCCTTCAATTTCCCCCTCGTCCATACCATTTGTCTGGTCACCGCTTACTCGGAATCCGTTGAAGGTCTTCGTACGACACTCGACTCTCTAGCAACGACCGATTACCCCAATTCCCACAAGTTTATTCTCGTCATCGCCGACGGGAAAGTCAAGGGATCAGGGAATGACATGACCACTCCACAAATCTGTTTGTCAATGATGAAGGATCTAGTTGTGAAGCCAGATCAGGTCGAGCCGAAAAGTTATGTGGCAATCGCCGATGGTCACAAGCGGCATAACATGGCCGAAGTTTATGCGGGCTTCTATTCCTATGATAACGACACAGTTGAAATCACTAAACAGCAACGAGTGCCGATGATCTTAATCTCCAAAGTGGGAAACGCAGACGAGCAGCACGAGTCCAAGCCCGGAAACCGTGGCAAACGAGATTCTCAAGTCCTGCTGATGAGCTTCCTGCAGAAAGTGATGTTCGATGAACGGATGACCGAGTTTGATTACGAGTTTTTCAATTCCATTTGGAGAGTGACCGGTGTCAGCCCTGATCATTATGAGATCTGTTTGATGGTTGATGCCGATACCAAAGGTTCGTCGATAGCTTGCTTCCCTGCTACTGTTGATGCTCCCAATATACTGACCGATATGTTTTTTTTATACTTTCTAGTCTTCCCTGATGCCGTTTCTCGCATGGCAGCTTGTATGGTAAGGGATTCGGAAATTATGGGTCTGTGCGGGGAGACTAAGATCGCCAACAAGGGTGATAGCTGGGTGACCATGATTCAAGGTTTGACATCCTGTCTCCCACTCGGTGATGATTCGAAATTAGGCTGATTGATGGACCTTCCTAACCGCTCTAGTGTTTGAATACTACATCTCTCATCATCTACAGAAGTCATTCGAATCTATGTTCGGAGGGGTGACCTGCTTGCCAGGGTGTTTCTCTATGTATCGAATCAAAGCACCCAAAGGCGGCGAGGGTTACTGGGTACCAATCTTGGCCAATCCGGATATTGTCGAACATTATTCTGAAAACGTCGTGGAAACTTTACACGCCAAAAACCTATTATTGCTGGGAGAAGATCGGTTCTTGACAACTCTGATGCTGAAAACGTTCCCGAAGCGCAAGATGATGTTTTGTCCGCAGGCGGTATGCAAGACAATTGTCCCCGATACATTCCGAGTACTTCTATCTCAGCGTCGACGGTGGATCAACTCGACGATACATAATTTATTTGAGCTCTTGTTCGTACGAGATCTATGTGGGACGTTTTGTTTTTCGATGCAGTTTGTCATTGGAATGGAGCTGGTTGGAACACTAGTCTTACCCGCCGCGATTTCATTTACGGGCTACATCATCATTCTGACCATCATACCCGGAACTGAGAAGCCGATAATTTCACTAATCCTACTGGCTTTCATTCTTGGATTACCCGGCCTGTTGATTGTCATCACTTCTCGGCGGATTGCATACATCGGATGGATGCTTATATATCTTCTATCCCTTCCCATATGGAATGCCGTCCTGCCAACCTATGCTTACTTTCACATGGATGATTTCACCTGGGGAGAGACGCGCAAAATCGAAGGTGCAAAGGAAAAGGCTCACGGTGACAAAGAAGGAGAATTCGATTCGTCACACATTACGATGAAACGGTGGGTTGAATTTGAGCGCGAACGCCGTTGGAAGACCGAGCAAGCAACGGGAACTCTCAGCGAAACTGCGTTCCGTACCGGTACCCCCCTCGCTCCACCCTCTGGACGGTACAGCCTCAATAGTAGTATGGACAATTGGAGTAGTGCCACGGTCAGCGATCCGTACGGCGCTCGACTACCCTCTATCCAGCAACTGTCGTTACCCCAGCCGCTTGCCCGAGAAGAATCGAAACCGTCTGGTGGCATGCAATATCTGAACCCCCGGAATACAATGTTTCCCCGGCAAACCAGCCATGACAGCTATGCCGGTCGGGCAAATGACTATGGAGATCCCACGTTACCTCCGTCCAAAGTGACTGCGGAGCCTACGGGTAGGAGCCCGTTCGAGGATGAAGAACGAACGACTAATAACCACGACTTCTCACATCTCTTCCAAAGCAATCATCCAGACGATGAGCAGCAGTCATCCTCACATTCTACCGTCCTCGGGGGCAGTACAGGCAATAATGCAGTGGAGCTTCACGCTGGCTTCGCTAGAGGAGTCACTCTATCTGATACTGGTGCCGTACCCGACTCGATGGGTGCTCTAAGAAGAGTCGATCGGCCCACACACTCCAACCTTCCTCCCATTCAGCCTACTCTCCAGCCAGCTAATAATAAGAACCCTTTTAATCGAACTTCGGGTCAGGATGATAGCATGCCCTCTCCACCCGGCTTTACTGTTTACAAAAAGTGATGATCGCCCTCTTGGTCTGACAGGATCAACAACGTCTGCTCTGACTATAATTGAATAACTGAGGACAGGTTGTCAAGAAGTTATTCAATTCACTTAGATCCATTACTTCTCATCCTACCTCTCCTCCATCCTATCATTGTGTAACTGACATCCCCGCAAATACATAATATGTAAACTGCAAGAAAACATATTCTTTTTCGTACCACCACCATTAATATATTATCTTGTTCTATCTCCACTCGATTATTGTAGAGACGTTCCTTTTTGGTTGGTTGGTTGGTTGGTTGATCTTTTCTCATCACGCGTTCTTTTTCCTCTTCTCTTCCTCTTCCTCTTGTGTCAATACTACGTATAGCAGATATATACAGTTGACTCTTTACTTTCTCATTTTCTATACATACTTACCATTTATTTATTGTGTATCTGATTCTTCTCTTATTTATTTGAAACTAGTTGATACCTTGTTAGAACAATTGACTACACAAAACATCATTTTGTCAGGTTGTCATTTTTTTGGTTTGTTCAAACTACCCTATACCTACTCATTCACACCCTTTCCTTTCCTTTTTCTTTCTTTTCTAATACTGAACTTGTGTTCCTTTTTTTTTTTTTGATCATTCATCGCACTTAACTTATTGATTTTCTTTCCATCTCTCTTTGATTTCTTTTTGTTTTTGGCTTTTTTTGATGAATGTATCTACCTATCCTTTCATGGTTTGCGCGGCTTGGTGTTTTGGTACATATGCAGACGTTAATAGACAGCCCTGACTTTGCCCATATCACCCATGTGTGTATGTGTGGTCCCATGTGAAACCAGGGAGAAATTGATTCATCTGGTCAGGATGGAGTTATATGGTGGTGGAGGGGGGGTTGAGTTTGAAACTGCAAGCAAGGTCTTACAGTGAGAGCAGCATTCAATAGATTTAAGTGGGTACCTTGATTATAGGGTATGTTCAGGACCCAGGAAACCCCCGAAGGAGGTGGGTAACCTAAATGTATGAATTTTTGGAAAAAATGGCAAAATGATACGAAATTTGTATGAATGGGGTTACAAAACCAAAAGGGTACACACCAATTGTGGCAAAAATGTATGAATTTCCAATGCAATTCAGTTAAATCCGCTAAAAACCGTATAAACCCGGCTGTAATACGGGGGGTTTTGGGTTCCCGGTGGCATTTTGCCTTAAGCATACGCACAAAAATGTATGAATTGGCCACAAAAAGCCATTCCCCGGTGCCCCCCGATGCATGAATTTTGCCAAAATCTGGGATTTTACGTTACCCACCTCTGTAGGGGGTTTCCTGGGTCCTGTATGTTCACCTGCCAGCATGAACCACACAGACTATCTTTTGATTTTCTGTTTGAATGTTGAATAAGGGTGTTTGACTATACATAAAATTTTATGTAACATAAAAACATAAAAACATAAATGTGAAAATTTGGCTGGGAGCTGTCAAACAAGATTTATGCATGTTGACAGCTCCCTGCCAAATTTTGACATTTAAGTTTTTATGTTTTTATGTTATGCAACATTTGATGGTATAGTTGAACACCCTAAATGCCATCATCTTGATTTGCCACAAAATGCCATGCAACATGAAATGTGTAACTTCTGGGGTTATTGTTTTTTTTTTTTTTTTCAAATCATGTGCGCAAGGTCATTTTGACTTGCAAGGGTATATATATATAGTAGCTGGGATCTAAAACATATTTGCTTTTTCAAACCTTTTTGTTTTGTCAATTTCATGCCTTGCAAGCTCATGCCAATATCTTATAGTAGCTGGGATCTAAAACATATTTGCTTTTGCAAACCTTTTTTTTTGTCAAATTCATGCCTTGCAAGCTCATGCGGTCAATATCTGAAGGGGAAATTTGCAACTCATTCTTTGCAACACTTGAGCAGAGGAGGTTCTTTTATCCATGTTTTGACTGAAGATAGAAGCTGAGATGTAGCTGCTCTGTAGGCTTCTGTCGGTTCTTCCGGAGCTGTACATATATATGCATAGATCATTAAAGGGAAGTCCGCCAAGATAAAATTGATTTTTCTGCGGATGCGTTGAAATTTTTTTACCACAGATTAGAGGGCAAGGATGTTGTGTAATTTTGCAAGTGTTCAGTTTTGTACATAAATAAAGATCCTAAAAACAAATGGATCATGTGGGTAATTTGTCCGCAGCAAACTTGCAGACTACATATTTACATCGCACGACGCGGCGCGAGCGACTGCGCGAGGTGGCGCGTGCGCTGGGGCGGACCAGTTTCGAAAAGTAGAGTTGAATAGGGAAAAGTTTGCCTTTAAAAAAGCCTTTGCCGAAGCAGAATATTTTTTGATATTCTTCTTTCGGCCAACACTGAAGACAATGAAAACAACAGCAAACACTGGGAATAACACGGGAAAGAACACTGAGACGAGCACGGGAACTGGGAGCCAGGCTGGGACGAGCACAGGAACTAACACGGGAACCAACGCAGGAACTACAGGAAGGAGCAAGCCAAGCAAAACAGACCAACTCATCCACCACATCTACTGCAAAACAGCGCAACTCATCACTCACGCAAGAATCGAGGAGCCCAAACTAACTGACCAGATCCAGATTAGACATGACAAATGGGTGAGCAGTGGCAGTGCTTAGCCAGGGAAAGGATTACATAGCACAATTCACTGACTGACCACCCCATGCGCTGGCTAGTTCAATTTGGAATTTCCAGACCCAGACTACTTCAAGGAGGAACTCAAGACTTGGAAGTCAATCTCCTCCATCCTGTTCTCACTCTCCAGCTCGTCAGCCTCACTACCCCTCACCTCAAGACAGCAGCAACCACTCAACAACCACCATCTCATACCCGTCCTTATCTTTGAAACCATCCTAGACATCCAAGCACTCCCACCCAACTCGTTCCTCACTCTAACTGACTCCAACACTGCCCGTGAGCACTCCATCGATCATCGTATCCCTCAGTCAGCAACCCATCTCAGCTCAATTCAAACTAACTCATCCGGAACGCAACTTTGTCACAAGAATATCGTCATTGAAAGATGGTCTGTCTCCTTGCTCGGCCCCATCCATCCTCAACCCATCTCACTCGAACCACCTACCATCTACCGCCACTCTATCATTCATTTCAGAGCCTTATACAGCTACCTACGTACCATGCCTGCTTCAACTCTGTTTCAAAGATTAAAAGAATCTACCAATCCTGAACATGGTCTCCTTAAGATAGGATGTCGAATCAGTACAGCTCATCCATCTCATGAGTCTCAGATCGATCCCCTTAATCTAAATCATCATCATCACCATCATCATCCTCGTTCAAATCCATACCCTCACCCTGAGATCGGAATCTTTCAAGATCTCTCTAACTCCCAAACTCATTGCCATCCAGATTCCATCTCAACTTTCGAATTCCCATCTATTCACACCCCACTCGGTTCCATCAAAACTCGAGTCATTTATCGTAATCAGATCGAATTCAGGATCGGCGATAAGGAGAGAGTCTTGAGCTCCCGTTTCCGCCACGAGGATCAACTCGAACGCCCTCCGAAGAGCAGCCCAAGTCAAATATCAGCTTGGATGGCCAACTATCGTACTGCCTCCTCAAAACTTAATAAATTCGGATCATCCGTACCTATCTCATCCACCAGTAACAACAACATCAACTACTCTGAACCACATCCTCCTAGGACCAATGACCAATCCCAGTCAATTTCTCCAAACCTTCCATCTGGACTCTATTCATCTAACAATCATCATTATCCCCTCACCTCCTACGGTTCACTCTCTTCACGACACAATCCTGCTCATAAACCTCCCAATTTCAGCCCTTTCGATCAGCTCTTCACTCCTGTTGAAAAACCTCACTCTGATTCACTGACAGCTGAGATTCTTTCTGCAACCGAGTCTTCTCCCTTTGCCACAGCAACTCAAACTCGCTCATCCCATAACGGTAATGGAACTGGTAACGTATGTACATATCTACTTGAGCTTTTTAACAAAAAATACTTGAAAGAGAACTATTTTACAATCTAACCTTGATCAAGTTGATTTGCACAGAGCTCAGCACTAACAGCCAAACTGGCTGCACACCGACAATCACTCCCACCGGTGTTATCAAATGCTCTACCCATCCCATCTTCAATGAACCGGATCAATTCCTCCTCAACCACGCCAACTAATGTAGGGAACATCAAGATGACGGGCAGTAACGCGGGGGCGAGTCCACAGCAATTCTCAATTCTATCGAGTAGCCCGCGATCAGGGCCGTCTTCGTCGATCAGGATCTCGAGCGGATTACCCTACTCTCAGCAAACAACCTCCAACCCTGCCCAGCGTCCCCCAGGCTCATCAGCCATGGCGGCAGGCGGACCGAGCGGCTCGTCATATCCCCCATTTTCCGGGCCTTTGAGCCCGGTGCCGGCCGACTCAAGCCTCTCAACTCAGCGCTCGGGTCCCTCCGGGCAACCAATGATGAGGCGTTACTCTTCCTCGCGACACTCGCGGTCTTTTGGCCAAGCGTCCTCGTCCGGTGGGACGAGCTTGCTCACGGGGGACTCGGGAGGCTCCCTGGGCCGCAGAGCCCTTCTCAACTCGTCCGGATTCGACGATCATCACAGGAAATCTAGCGAGGATAGTCATCGGAACGATATCAATCAGTTTCTCAAGCTCATCGATAGTTCCCAGACTATTCCTTCCGATCGCATCCCCAATCGCGCACATCAGCTGACTCGGCCGGCTCATCTGCGTTACCAGAAACGGATCAGGGAGGCCGCGACCAAGAACGAGGAGACCCATGAGCAAGACGCCCCGGTTGAGCATACCGCAATGACGATTGAGGAGGAGAGAGAATATGAGAACGACGACGACGAAGACGATAGTTTGAGTAAGCTGGTGAAGGAGCAGCTGGAGCTGACGCTGAAGGAGCTAGCGGGTAGTGTGCTACCGATCTCAGAAGAACCGGCTCCGATGGCGGGACCCAGTCTTCCGGCAGCCAGCGGGAGTCAGCACAGCCCCCATTTCGGCGTGCCATCCGGGCGCAGTCACTACGAAAGTGGGAGCGGCCCAGCTGACAGGCCCCCCAGCAGTGCAAGCCGCAAAGGCAAGGGGCGCAGCGGCTCATTTCATCTCCCGTCCCCCGGGCTGGCTACTCTCCATGGCCTTCGCGAAGAAGACGAGCCCCTGGAACCCCGCCAAAGCTTCCTTCCCCTTTTGCCCATCTCGTCGCGAGCAATTGATCTTCGGCTCCCTCATCTCCATTCGCTTGGCGACCAGCTAGGAGACATGCAGATCGGCGATCACACTGACCAGCAGCACACCAGCGGCTCAAACTCGCAACACTACGATGATCCAAGCCGGCAGGATGGCCATCGGGTAGACCAACGGGGGGAGGAGGACGAGACGTATGTTCTGGATCCGATGCGGATCGAGCTGTAGCATCCTTCTTCTCTCCACCCCGCTGCTCTACTCCACCCGCTCTCCTCAACACTATACCTTCGCTCGCTCGCATTACTATTTGCTCCCTTCACCCGAACTAACATTTTATCTGTTCCAATCTCTCCATCTATCTATCTTTCACTTCCTTACTGTATTCGTATGTACATGTATCTATCACTCACTTTTTTATGTTGAAATCATATGCTCTATACATTTCCTTATTTTCAGTACTGCCATTATCTTTTATGTCTTATTTATGTATTTTTTGTGCAGTCCACTAAACAAATCCAAGAAATAAAAATTTTAAAAAAAAAAAACAGAATCCAGAACCAAGAATGTCTGCAAGATGCACACCCACTGGTGCAGCTATATTTAAGACATTGGTCACGGCCAGGAATTTTTGGGAAATCAAATTAGACCTGTTGACAGGGAGGCTATGTAGTTTGGGGAATTGTAACCTGATGTTGAACAGATCATCATGAGCTTAGCAGAGAAGACAGCTGGAGAACAACAGAGATCATTATCCCCTTCAGCTAGCCAGCTTAGCCAACAAAGTGAAGCCACCTGCAGGCCCCCTGAAGATGAGATCACTCCAGGAAGTTGACACAGAAAATAGATCCGAAGGCTGTGTTGGTCTTGTTGATATTCTCAAGAACAACTTGACTTTTTACACAGCAACAGTCTTGCACGAAAAGTCAAGCCATTTGGTGTGTGATTGAAATAAAACACTCTTTTTATATATAACATGATGGCCTTATAGTGGTTCAGTTGTTCTCATGATCAATGGTTCATCACTCATCCTGCAATCAGTCAATACTACATAATGTTTTGCATGGAATCTGTTGGTGTTGAGAAATGTATTGGAATGCTCAATGGTAGATGATTACAACTTCAACTTTGCACAGATGGAAAAATATGGTCAAGTATCTGAATACATGCTCATCAACACATATATATGGTGCCACTCAGATTTTCACGACTTATACCTCCTCATAGTGGGTGTTCCAAATGTTAGATTTTTTTTTTTTTCAAAAAAAAAAAGAAAAAGTCTACAGGGGAAATTGCTAGATTATATAGAAAGCTGCCTCTGAATCTTGAAGGGGTCCCAAGTCATGAGCCAGATAGATTCAAGCCAACAAGTAATGGCTTGTTGTGCGTCTGAATTGAGGGAGAAAAAAATGTACTAGTGAGAGTATGTATTTTTTAACATGTTATGCATCCTGTAAGTGCATACTATGGATATACATAACTTATATACAAGGTGGGTGTTCCAAATCCATAAATTTACAAACTTCAAACTTCTTTTGTTTTACTGACTCTACAAACTTGTCAAAGTCCCAGCTTCTGTGGGTGGTGTGTGCTGTGGGCCCATTCACAAAGCAAATGCTCCAAAGGAGGGACTTGAGTCTAATGCACACTTGCAACCTCCTTGTCACAGTTGGGAAGTTTTGGTGGGGCCAACTTTTGGCTGGCCCCACAGCCCATCCATCCGTCCTCCCAGCTTGTTAAAGTTGGGCAGGGGATGGACAAGGATCCTGGCAATTTGCTCATGCAATTTTCAAGGAAAAACCTTGAAAATTGGAACAACATAATTTTTTTTTTTTTTTTTTTGAGATTTTTCAAGATCAAGAAATTTATTCTTGAGATTACATCTAAGTCAATATTTTGCCCACATAATTGCACAGGGCCTCTTGCAAGGGAAATGGGGCACAATGTGCTAATAGAGATGTCAGCCCCCAAGATATTACCTAATAAGATGTGATACTTGGGTCTGCAAGTTTGAATAATGTTAAGATTATATTTTGTATTTTTACACACAGTCTACAACTTGTCTTTAGTCTAATGGTTAAGAACCAGTCTCACCCAAAATCTGGAGCAAGAGACCTTGGCTTCAAACCTTACCATAGTTATAAAATGTAAGATACCCTTTTCTGTCTATTTTTATAACCTCATATTTAATTATGGCAAATCTTTGGAAAATCCATTTTCATGAATATGTTTTATGGATTAAGAAGTCTTTATTTTGATAGTTTTTCATTGGAAAATCCTGGAAGTTCCAAGATTTACTAGTATAACTTTACTGTTCTATTACATACTTGATGTTCTATAAAGAACAATAAAGCTATACAATAATTATAGAGTTTTTCAGCTTCATTGTGAAAACCTCCACTTTTAGGCGCCCTCATGTGCTGAATAAACCTGAGGAAGATGGTTTGTGATTCACTAAACTCTTTTTAGAGTTAAATCACTCTCTATATTCACATTTTCTCTGTATTTGCCTTATACCCTAGGATTAAAATACTTGTGATAATGTTTTGAGGCTTTGACCACGAAATGCTCCCTCTTAACTTGGTGAGCTTGGTGCAAAACACCCCCATTTCAAGTCTGTAGTGAAATACTTAGAATAAATTCTATGTTTATTTCACACTTATGGCCCAATTTGGCCATAATAAATTAAAATGGCATCATCTTTCACAAATATGATGTCATAACTTGTTTTCTCACGCCCAAAGAGACATTTCTGGCGTAAGGAAATGCCACTTAGTGCCTGGTACCTCTATTCCCACTACTTGTACACTTGTAGTAGGAAAAAAGGTGTTTAAGGAGGTGTTTCTCATTCATTTTGAGAAACACCTTCCCCCAGCTTTTAACATACATAGATAAATCATTATAAGATAAAAAGGCGTCCACCTTCTCTAGTAAGCATTAGAGGACTGGCCTTATTTCTTTATTATATCTATAATCTACTTAAAAACTCCTACCTAGCCAAAATAACACTTTTAAAGTATTATTTGGTTGGAAGAACTGTTTTTAAATCTAGTTGGCCCTTCTTATTGCTTATTTTAAGCATCATAAGAGGTTTTGGCAGCAGGGTAGTAACCTGTTTATTCATATTCTGAATAACAAGTACCTGTGCTGTTTTTGAATTGTCTTTAAATATTATACTTATAATATTTAAAGATCCTCTTTTTCTTCATTATTCCTATCTGTACACGCCACTTTCGTGGAATAGAGTACAGATAGTTGACAAGAGATGTGTGTGGCATAGGATGACTGGTGCAGGCATGAGTGTGGCTAGTAGGCCAGTGACTATGAGCAATGGAGTGAAGACAGGAATAGATTCCAATAAGAGGTAAGGAAAGACAAGACCAATACAAGCAGGTGTTCTTATAGCTACAACAAATAGAGAGAAACACCATTGTGACATAGAGCATAGAACCATTTTGGGAAAAAGGCAACTGAGTGAAATGGAAGAGACAAAGGTAAAATGAACAGTCTGCGCTGATCAACATTGCTGGGACTGTTCAGTGACAATTTCTGAGCATTTTCAGATTCACAGATAATGGAAATGGAGTCCTGAGTCATGGAAGCGTTGAGCACATAGTTTAGTATGACCCACAAGACTGAGTTTTAATTCTAATAAGGCCACCCAGTCAACTACACCATGGGGCGGTTTTCTAGAAATTGCCCCCGTTCTCCGGATGCTTTTCAAGAGAAAGCGTTGGGAGGACACCTTCTGAGAGTCGTGAGGACACATTGGTCCTCAGGCGCTCGCAAAGACGCTTTGGAAGCGGCCTTGGGACCATTGTGTCCTGAGGACAGCACTGCGTCATAAAACCAGTGGCGTCCTCAGGACACTTTGGCGCAAATGCGTTGTTGGGACGCTTTTAGTCAAGCGTTGCCAAGACACTTTTGTCAAAAAGGGGGGTCGCCTGCCTAAACCACTGCCCAGAATGCACAAACGGGGGGTTGCTTCACAGCAACCGTCATTTAGACGGCTTTGTCCTGCCCCCTCATATCCCCTCTGGCCACCTGACCACTAAAAGGCCCCGTGGCCATGCTGGAAAGTCCAGCAGCTCACCCCAATGCACAGTGCTGGCACGCGGGTTTGACTGGCCTGCCAGACCATCACTTGCGGGGCGCTCAGGGCAAAGAACAAAATCTTTTCCCCTCTTATGCTGCTTACCCAAAGCGTCTGCCCAACGCTCCCCAGAGTGTCCGGCCAACGCTAATCAGAAGTGGTGGGGTGCCCCTCCACGTCTTTCCGACGCTTTTGCCTATGAAAATGTGGGTGAGCGCAAGGACAGCCTCAGATGCGTCCTGAGGCTGCCCTCAACGCCCCATGGTGTAGCCCGTGATTGATTGTCTGTAAACATTTATGGGACGGTGTTCTCAACCGTTGGTGATTACCTAAGGAACGGTGGTCTTGTGAAAAAAAAAAAGTTGGAAGAAAAGTGGTTGTTGTTGTTGAGCTCCAAATTCCATAGAAAAAATCCCATGAGGACAGTTTCTAAGAATTAGGAGATGTTGGTTGATGGGGATTAGCACTCCCATCTTGGCCACAACCAGCCCAGCTTTTTCGGCACTCAATTCGGTATGGAGTTAACACACATGACGTGACTCAGAAGCCCAACCTTGACACGCTCATGGGTTTGTTTACAACACAAGCCTCTCCCGCACTTTGTGCTTGGAGAGGCTGTACACGCTTGCTGACTCTATAGAGTTCAAGTCAAAAAAAAAAAAAACATGTTAAGTTTGAAGTGATTCCCTGCACAATACATCTTGTTTTGTTTTGCTGCAAAGGGGTAGCAGAGAGCCGGGAGGCAGTACTGTTGAGGGATTGGCATGAGGTTGCCTGCAACATGAGAAAAAGGGGGTGTTTTGAATTCCAGAGCAAGCACACACACTCTGTCTTGTTCCCCGTGGCCTCCTCAATATTAATGGTGCAGCCTGCCTGTTTGTGAGGTGCATACAGCCCTGATGGACTGAGCCAAATGGTCTAGTGCCCCCCCCCCCCCCCCCCCCCCCCCACCTTGCACTCCTCCTGGTGCAGAAAATGAGCAAGTTGGTGGCCCCATTCTTCCACAAAAGATAATCCGGGCGTGGCAACACCATACCACCTGGACATGCGCAAGTTAACACCCAGACAGTATTCTCAATATCCATAGTGACAAAAGAATGGCCTTGTTTTTTTTTTTTGGTCCTAATCCATTTGTTCTGATGATGATAGTGACCATGATGACAATGATGAAGACAATGAACAGACCACTATGTTGTTATTGTTGTTGTTGCTGATGATGATGAAAATGATGATAAGGCTTTGTTGTATAACAACGTGCAAGTATAGACAAGAGGAAGAGAGGGAAGAAAGGGAGATATGCACGAGCCACGCATACCGGGGCCACATATATGAACACGACCAATCCCCACACCCAAAAAAAAAAAAACCAGGCCACTGTAACAGACAAACCCGAGAAACAAGAAAAGCAAAGCAAAGAAAAACTCCAACAAGGGGAAAAGAAACCAACAAACAAAACAAACACATGATCTCAAGTCACATGTGATCATCAACTATTGCTGAAGAATCTATGCAACAACTAAGTGATATCAGAGAAAAAGAAAATAACAGACGCCCCAAGTTTTTTTTTTTTTTTTTTTTTTTTTTTTGGTGTCAAGTGTTATTCAAGAAATTTTTGGGTTTGCCGTCGGAATGTAAGTAGAGGGAAAAGAGAAGCACGCAAGAAAGAACAGGGTGATTTCGGCGAGCGACAGATGCAAGAACCAAGAAAATGGGATCGATGGGATATGGATTATGTATGTACAGATGCACGGGCTG
The DNA here is from genome assembly GCA_002873125.1 of Puccinia coronata f. sp. avenae. Lineage (NCBI taxonomy): Eukaryota > Fungi > Basidiomycota > Pucciniomycetes > Pucciniales > Pucciniaceae > Puccinia > Puccinia coronata. Next base: position 24,836 of record PGCI01000306.1, on the reverse strand, counting down.
TACATCAAGAGATGAACCGCCACGAGAAACCGGGGCGCCGGAGAAAGCAAACCGACGCCGCCCATAACAGGATATATATACCCCAGCGCTAAAGGTAATGAAGATAGATCACGAGGGCCTAGACGACGCGAAAGAAGACCGGACGGCACGGGTACCAGACCGCGTTCAACATGCATATATCTCTCACGAAGGAAACGAGGGAAAGGGAAGGGGGAGAGATGATGATGATGATGATGATGATGATGGGACGCACAAGAAATTGCCAATGATAAGGCAGGGGAGGCCGAACGAGTCTCGACGGACGGTGAAGGAGAAGGTGCAGTCGATGCGGTCGACGGGGACGAGGGTTCTTGGGCCATCCACCAGCTCGTACGCGTGCTCGGGCTTGCTGTGCATCGTAGTGTGTCCCTGATGAGCCGGGGCATCCGAGGCGGGAGGCTCAGCAGGGTCGCCAGCCTTCTCTATCCCGCTGGCCCCGTCCGCTGGCTCCTTCCCTCCCGTCTCCTCTTGTCGCCGCAGCACATCCCCTTCGCCCTCCTGCCCCGCTCCGCCTGCCAACGACGCCAACACGTGCCCAGGCGACGAGCCTCCCGGCTCGTCCGCTTTCGTGCCAGTGCATGATACTCGGCCCTCTTCCTTCTCTTTAAAGCGGTACAACGCACACGACGTCAAGACGGCCTACACACAAAGAAAAGGCGCAGCGAGAGAGAGAGCATCTCAGTCAATTTTGGGTGTTCTTCCGGCTGTTTTTTTGTTGTAATATATATTAACAAGAAGAAAAGGAAGATGGCTATACTTTCTGACCGTCGTCCAGCGCAATCCGGTTGAATTTCTCCAAGAAGTTGAGGCCGCTCTCGGGGTCCCAGAGCTGATGGATCTTGAAGAACTGAGTGGGTTTTCTAGACTGGTGCACCTGGTGATGGACATGATGGAGGGAGTCTAGGGAGTTGTTGAGGGAGTCGAGGAGGGAGAAGGAGGGGAAGGGGAGGATACCGACGAGTAGGTTGAACTGCTCGTTCGTCTTGTAAATTTCCCCGGAGCGCCTCCAGATGCATCCAGGGATGGGCAGGGTGTCTAGGATGGGCAGACAGGTGATCAAGTTCCTTTGGAACTGGTACTCCGCCTCCTTCGCTTCCTCGTCGCTCTGTTGCGTCGTCGTTGGCTGTGCATATAGTGATGTGAGTGCCATGTTGCAAATTCTCAGCGTGGTGATGATAGGAGTAGTAGTACCTACAGAGAATAGCGTGTGAGATTCGGCGCAGAGTGTGTGCATCTTGGTCTTGTAGGGCTCTGCTAGTCTATTGATAAAGGGGGTGTGAGTGAGTGATGTCAAGGATAGTTATATATATGAGAGTGAAAAGAAGCTCAACTTGGACTCGATCCACTGGTTCGTCTCGCGCCCGGATGCAGCATAGTCGAAAGCATGCAGTCCGGCGCTGCGGATGATCTGTCCGAGCCGATCTTCCGTGTTCTGCTGTTGCTGTTGCTGTTGCTGCTGCTGCTGTTGTTGTTCTTCTTCTTGTTGTTGTTGTTGTTCTTGTTGTTGTTCTTGTTGTTGTTCTTGTTCTTGTTGTTGTTGTTGTTGTTGGTGGTGAGTGCTGCTAGCCTCTGGCCCGGGGAAGTCGTCGAGCTGGGCGAGGAAAGCGAGGGAGGGGTCATTCACTGATGAGAATGAGGAAGTGATGAGGGGGTGATGGTAGTTTAGGTTAATGGTAGCGGGGGAGATACCGGTGGAGTCCTGCTGCTGTTGCTGAGTGCTGTTGAGGGTATGTGTTCCGATCTGATCCGAGAATAAGCCCGGGTATGTGTTGAGTAGCTCGCTGAGGTCGATCATTGAGTCATCCGTTTTGGAGTCGTGTGTGCCCTTGCTGTCTTCCAGCAGCAGATTCTGCTGGTTGTTGTTCGTGTGCATGCCATGTTGGTGGTGGTGGTGGTGGTAGGCATGGTCATGGTATGTTGTCAGTTTGTCTGGTTCTTCGAATGCTTTCAGTTCGCATGAGCTTCGGAAGAGGGCTGTTTTATATTTTTATGATGGGTTAGTGATTATGAGCTATTGTCTGATGTAATATGTATGTTTGGTGCTCACCGAGGGATTGGTCGAGTGAGTTGTTGAGGATGGGGTCTGTTGATGTGCTAGTGGTGAGTAGTAGGTCAGTGTTGAATGGGGATGTAGTAGTAGTAGTAGTGGTGTTGTTGTTGTTGTTATTGGTGAGTGGTTGTTGTGGGTTCTGTGATGTGGATGTTTCTGGTGTGTTTGTGTTGTTGTTATTTCTTATTGTTGTTAGTAGTGTTAGTCGTTCTGTTGCTGTGGGTGGTTCGTCGCAGCAGAGATGTGCTATTTCTCTCTTGATGCTATATAGAGTGTAGTGTAGTCAGTGAAGTGTTATGTGTAGTGTACATTAGTAGTAGTAGTTTCTTACCATCTTCTACATGGTCGTGAGTCGTCGCATGTCATGTGTGATCGTTTGCAGAAGAGACATGCCTGTTCAGAGAGAGAGAGAGTGAGTCAGTGTTTGTTGTTATTTTTTTTTTTTTTTTTTTTTTTTTTTTGGCTTGCCTTGGCTACTTTCCTCCTTTTGTTTGTTGTTGTGTTCATGTTTTTTTTCTTTTTTTTTTTTTTTTTTCTCTAGTGTACTTTAAAGTGCAGCTTTGATGAAATTGTCGTTCTCCACTATATAGTCCTTTATCCTTTTGAATTCGTATCATCGACAGTTTTTTACATACTCTTTTCACTCACTCTTGTGTGTCATATTGTATTATATATTTCAACTTTTTCAATCTGACGTCATATATAACATCTCATCATTCATCAACAATCTCCACTTCAAACAACCAACAACACACTCAAATAAATAAATATTATTTAAATGTCTTCCCGAATCAAACACGACGACATCATACTACTAGAACAACCAATACTAAAGGTAAGCAACACCACAGAAAACAACCCCCCCCCAAAAAAAAAACAAAAAAAAAAAAACTCACCTAATAAAACACTCAGTACAGGTACCCACAGATGCACTCCGATCATCACTCAGAGCCACACAACGCATCCTCGAAAGAGACTTAGACAAATTGAACTCGACCTTAAAGGAGACCCCACATCATCAGAACACGAACGAGACACTCAAACTCATCGACCAACTCATCACAAGAGCAACCACTCTCAGACGCAAAGTTAGTCTCGTCTTTCCCATCCACACACACACAACAGGCTTATCATGATTCTACTCAACTCTCCAGCTCAATGACTCATACAACAATCCACGCATCGGAATGTCACCTTCCCTCCAACGAATCAAAGCCAGGATCGACCATCTCCAACTCTTGTATTCAGCCGAATACTCATCAGATCTCACCGTCAGTCTGAAACACACACACACACACACAAAAAAAAAACATGGGACACTGATCATTTGCCATTCATCGTATCACACAGTACAAGAAATTCTCACAGGTCCGATTGGACCGCCATCTCGTGGACTTGATGCTACGCTCAGGGTACACGCAATCTGCGCAATCGCTGAGCCAAACGGCCGGGATTGAGGTCTGAATCATATCTCTTCTCGCCTTGAACTTTTCATGCAATGCACACACCAAAAAAAAAAGCTATAAAAAAAAAAATTGACACGGAAAAACCCGATTATAACTTGAACCAGATGCTCACCGACGCTCCACTGTTCCTCGAGCTGGCTCGCATCGAGAAGGCGCTCGTCAACCACAGTTGTGTCGAGGCGCTGGCGTGGTGCAAAGAAAACGGGGCGGCACTGAAAAAGACGCAGGTAGGGGGATGATGGATTGAACCAAAGGAAAAGCTTATGTACCACCACACACAAGGAACGCTAAATCTTGTTTCTAAACAGTCCACTCTAGAATTCGAACTGCGCTACCAAGAGTTTATCGAACTGGTGAAAGCTAAGAAATTCACCGAGGCCATCAGCTATAGTCAGAAACAGCTCATCCCCTGGCAGAGTACCCGGCTACCAGAAATTAGCCAAGTGATGACCTTGCTGGCGTTTGACCATCGGACCAGGTGTCCCCCGTATGCGGTAAGTATACCATACAAAATGATAGCAAGAGTGTGAAAGAGATCCAACCAAGAATCTGACCAAGTGGTACACACATTTGTAAATTAAATTGACACACACTTTTTCAAAAGCGGTTGTACGATGAAGGCCGATGGGTGGACCTGATTAATAACTTCCGGAGCACGCTGTTCGCCCTGCTGTCGATTCCGGAGCAGCCGTTTCTTCATCTGTCGCTGTCGGTGGGCCTAGCGTCGCTCAAGCTACCCGCATGCTATGCCGACGCCAAGAGGCCCAGCAACGCTGTTGGAGAGGACCTGGACATGACCCCGCCGTCGTTCCACACGCGGCTGCCGAGCGCCAGCGAGTTTGGTGCTGTGGCAGCCCAGACCAGCAGCAGCAACAGCAGCCATCATCATCATCATCATCATCATCATCATCTTGCGCCGCCGGCGTCGAACTACGACCCCAGTCTAGTGGCCAAGGCGTCGCCAGCAGGAGGAACAGCGGGCACGGGGCCACAGAGGAACGTGGACTGTCCGACGTGCGACCCGGAGGGTCTGGGCGAGCTGGCCAAGGAGTGTCCCTGGTCCCACCACGTCAACTCGATCATCGTCTGCGGGCTGACCGGGAAGGTGGTGCAGGATGGCGACGGCCTCGCCGTGCTCCCTAACGGCCGCGTCTACTCGGCCCATGGCCTCGACGCCGCCGCCGCTACTCATAACGGCATCGTCCTCTGCCCCCGCACAGGCCAGGCTTTCAACTTGGACGAAATCCGCCGCGTCTATATCTCCTAGTTGCTGTCAAATTGGTTGGCTCTCTCTTTGGGCTTGCTTTATTTCCGTGTGTGTGTGTGTGTGTGTGTGTGTGTGTGTGTGTGTGTGTGTGTGTGTGTGTGCTTTATGTACTTTGTAACTTTGGGTCATCTTCTCTCTATACATGAACATAAAGATGCCTTTTCGTGTTTCATAAGAAAGTCTCTGGCTAGGTTCTCAAAGCCTCGGAGAGGCTTGGGTATCAAGTGTCAAGTTGGGCAGGAGCAGGAAAGATTTTGGTTGATTTTGACGCCGCAAAGACACACACCCTGGTTTCTTTTTGGTTTTGTTTTGTCAGGAAAACAGTAGTGATAGGAAAAAAAAAAAAAAAAAAAATCTATCTGAACAGTCTGCTGGGCGTTTCCTTTTCTTGGCATCTGATGATTCCTGCGCTCATTTTGTTGGTACCAATTTGATTGCAACTTTGGATAAAAATTAGTTGCAAGTTCCCCCCTGATATGTAAGAGCATCTCCACCGCGGACCCTAAAATGGGTCCCTATCTACATTTTACAGCCCCAAAGCCAAACTCCCCCCCACCGCAGTCCCTACTTGCGTCCCTAAACTAAGGGATGGCTAGGGACCCATCCTCCGAACACAGCTAAGTCCCTCCCTGTGTCCCGCTCGGGGGGCCCGGAGGGCCGTCTCCCGCAGGGAGGAACTTTCAATCACCCTTGCAGCCTGCGAGCAACCACCAAACAGCTGGGCAGAAACCATTATAATCAGCCCATATCTACCACATGGTTACCCAAGTGTCCATGCCGTTGGGACCACAAATTCTACTATATTTTCTGTTTTCTTTTTTTTTTTTTTTTTTTTTTTTTGTATAAACCATGTCCTGCCAACCCTTCTCATTCCTCTGCTATTTCTAAAAAGAGAAAAAAATTGCCATATCCGCCTGGATTGGCTTTGGATACACCCAGAGATTGATCCTCTGTCAGGCGCTTCCTGACACATGTCAGGAACACCTATTTCATCTAACTTGACAAAAGCCCCTCTGCAAGCTTCTCTTGCTTGGGAAGAAGTCCCCCCGGAGAAAAGCGGAGGGACTTGCACCCCAAGTTTCTCTTACTGGTGGAGCCGATTGAGCCAAAAAGGCACTGTTCTGTATTTATTTTTCTACACAACACACCTCAAATGCTGTTGTTACCAGCTAAGAGCATTAAGAATCTCCAGAATTGTGGCTTTTTTTACATCTTGCTCTTGTATCTTTTTTCCCTCTAAATTTTTTTTGACAATTTTTCAAAGAAAAATCATTGCTGAGAGTCCCAAATCCCAAGTGTTGTGCATGGACAGCAGAGTTGCACGCACGGACATCCAAGTACGTATCCTTTCACAAAGTTTTTTTTTTTTCATGTTGCAACTTCGCCAGGTAGATATGTGCTCAAGGACACAAGAAGATTGTTTCTTTCCTATTGTTTGATATCCAAAGGAAACACCAGGGGAGATTTCATGTCACCCGTTGGCGGGTGCCATTGCATAACTCATTACCCTCTCTTGGTTTGAACCGTTGTAAAGCTCAAAAGTGTCAGTGAAGACCTTTTGCTGAGTGCGGAACGGGATGATGTGAGGATGACTCCGCCGTTCCTATACTAGACACTAAAACAAGACCCCCCAATCTATGATTGGCAGGCTTTAATTCAAGTGATAGTAAGTGTATCCAAGATACTTCAGTTGGTATAGCAAGTGTGGGTGACTAAGGATGTGTTGAGTGTGTATGAATAAATATGTGATGCTGATGATGATGTTGTTGATGGTAGGTGATGATGATATTGGTGAATGTTGAGAGTGTATGTGGATGAAGAAGGTGTGTTAAGCTAATGAGTTCTGGGAGCTGACGCTTCTACCAAGGATGGATGATGATGATAAGGGTTTGTAGTGCAAAATGAGTTTTTGGGAGCTGACACTTCTACCAAGTGGGTCAAGATGAGTTTTTTAAATGAGTAATGATGAAGTTTTTATTGCTGATGTTGATTGACTTAAAACCTCAATATTGAGTGACTTATAATGAGGAGTGACCAGTGTATTAGACTATAGGGGATAGTGAAAGGTATCTGTGGGGGTTACCTGGGCCTAGTGGTTGAGTTGTGGGTGGGGTTTTTTGTGTGATTGCCTTGTGAAAGCGCCGTGTAACTGTGAATAACTGGAATAAACTCGGGTCTAGGAACTAATATTGGCCATAACTATTGATCCAGGCATGTAACAAAGATTCCGTGAGTTGTTCCCTAGGGTCATTTGGCCTGAAGAATGTGTTTCTGGAACAATCTATGGGATTTTGAGGGTTTTGTATTTTGGTGACTGTAGTAGGGATTAAGGTTTAGGTGACAGAGTATGTTGATTTGTTGATACTTCCTGATTCGGTCAAGTGGTGATAAATCCGTGAGTTGTGTTCTAGGGTAAATTTTTCCGTAGATTCTGATTCTTCAATAATATCTGAGGATATCTGAGTGGATATAAGAGAAAAAATGAGAAAGAGAAAAGAAATAGAGAAGAAATAGGAGAAAAATAGATAGAATAAAAAATTGAAAATTTGTGTCATGTTTGGAACACCACACCGTGTTTGGAGGTATGCACATTCAAACTGCATGTTCAACTGAAATTCAGTTTGAAGTCACCAACAATCTCACAACAAGTGTTGCTTGATGTGTATGTGATTTTATGTCCAACTCAAGTGGAAAACTTGAAGCATGCAAACCTGAACTGATACCAAAACAACCACAGTTCTGATTTCATCATTCTTTCGAAAATTTACTTTCTTCTTGATTATTTTATTTCAAAGAAGTATTTTTTTTTTTTACTTTTTTGAGGCAAAAAAAACTTAAATATAATGTGCTTTTTTGAATGGAATGAATTCACAATCTTCTGTTTTTGAGGTGCCGCAATTCATTGTAGTTGGTACCGCATTTTGAAAGAATTTTAAAATCTGAAGAATTGGGTCTTTACCTACCCCCATTTGTACACTTTTTGGCTCAGACCAAACTTTCCAGCAAACAATCATTTGGATTTGCAACAAAGGTGTCCCATTTTAACCATTTTTTGGTCAAAACAGCAAAAACCACCTTTACAACCTTTCACACACCTGTAAATCACTGTGAAATATGAGTTTGTACTCTGGTGTACGGGCGTACAGCAGTGTAAAAATTCAAATGTCACAATAATGTAACAAGCGTACACCAAGCACCACAAACAAAGCAAAAAAGCGACCGATGGGAGTTGGTCTTTGGAAACTATGGCACAACTTTTGACCCAACTTTTTTTTAAAAAAAAGTCAACTATTACACATGTTCAATGCACAGTCACTGTGCAAAATGCACAGTGACTGCGCAAAAATGATCTTTGAAAATATTCAAGTCAAAATTTTATTTAAAGGGGATTATTACGGAGGCCAACTACCATCAGGTGTACTTGTCATTTTTTGGAAGAGGGTAAAAATTCAGATGTCTTGGATAAAATTGTATGATATACTTTTTCTGATGGAAATTCAATTCTTTTTGGTAAACTTAGGACTTCATGAAATCTAAAAACCAGGGGACATATGTAATCGTGTATAAAACTTTCAAAATTCAACTTCTAAAGAAAATTAGAGCTCTAAATTTAGCTCCAAATGTACTCAATATGGTTTGAATCCTTTTTATGAATATTTTTTCATCATTTATAAGGTTGTAGAAAAGATTTTCTCAAGAGGTTTAGATTGAAAATTATTTAGGCACTACAAAGAAATAATAAATGATAGTTGATAAAGACTTGTTAATCAGAATGATTCTCCACATGTCAATGAATGGAAATATTGATGTATTAATATTAAAGAAGAATTATTTAAAGATGGACCAATACTGATTGGAGCATTCAAGAACTCAGAAAATCATAAGATTGACTTGAGTTCAGCTTGGGTTCTATATGATTTGTGGATTCATTCATTATAAAGTTACAATTTTGATCATTTGAATATCAGCTTGCTTTGTGGCTCACTTCAGAAGATGTTGTCCAATTATCTTAACCCACATCAACATCATTTCAGGTTCATAGGGAACTGACACATAGGATCATTGGCCCAGGGTTCCAGTAAAAACACATGGAGTGGCACTGGCATGCCAGTACCATAAATTCTCCCCTGGTGAAAGGACAAGTAAGAATAAGGTACAAACTACCTACATCTATAGATCATGATGTCTCAGTGCTTGGGAGCCTCAAAAGCACCAATGTCAATGGAAAAAAAGCTGAGAGTATTCAGAGGTTGTGGAAGTGTAGACTATGCCTTTACAATAATTCAAAAGCTTCATTTACGCAAATCTTTGAAAAAAAAAAAAAAAAAAAACAGAGACAAAAAACAATGTTTTTGGATTTTGCCAGAGATGAGGAGGGTTTCAGGGTGAAAAAAGATGATAGCTTTGAAGGGAGGATGCTAGCAAACATTTTGTTCACCGGAAAGACATACAAGCAAAGTGAGACAAAGGAGTTATTTGTGCTGTAACTCAGTACAGACAAAAAACCAGATTGGCTCACGCAGTAACAGGGACTTGGGGTATAAGTCCCTCTGCTTTGCTCCAGGGCAACTTTGTCGCAAGCAAGAGAAACACTGAGGGACTTTTGTTAAGTTAGCTATTTCATGCATCTTGAGAGCACTGTTCAATCAGTTCAGCCCTTCAAAGAGGATGCAATCCGGCAATCCAAAAGCCAATTGGAAAGAACTCCTGCAGGCTTTTTGCCATTTTGGACGTCAAAAAGCATGGCTTTACAAGAAACAACATAGAGACAGCAAAAAAAAAAAGCTGTGACTGAACTTGTTTTTTTGTAAGATAGGCAGCATGGCAGGCTACAAGGCCTCCTTTTTTTTCTTGTCCAAAGATTACCAGTTTTCCTCAAACAAGCAATCAATCTGAAAAACAGCAAAAAAGGGCCGTGGGAGCAAATCTTCTCAGGGCATCCGTGCAACTTTAGTCGTAAGCCTCTCCTTAGGAGAGGCTTAGTTAAGCTTGCCTATCCTCATCCTCCTGAAACCCCTTTCACACATCCAAATCTGTGTGAAACATCAACTACACACCCCCAATATCCTCCCAACACATATTGACTTCATATTGATATCTACCATAGCCACCCCTCTCAATCCGGCACTACTCAAGATGATGGACTGCACAGATGATGGTAAGTCTCTCATTTTCATCTTTTCATTTTCTACTTTTCACTTATCTGAATACTCTTTTCTAGTATCTGTTGAAGTTGAAAGCACCTCAACACAGGAAAAACCATCCAAAAAAAAAGGCCTTCTGGTTTTGACAAAGCTATGTTCTATCACTTGTTTCTATCTATTTTTTATCAAGCTAACCACAAATAATAAATCAAATTATGCAGAGACCAAGGTTCCAAACACCAAGATAAAAGCTGTTGCAAAAGCTCAGAATACTGCAAAGCCAAAGAAGAAAAAAAAGTAGCACAAAGAAAGAGGAAGACAATGAGGATGGGACCAATGAAGAAAGTAACAACAACAAGGAGAAGGACTAAAAAAAGAAAGACACGTGCCCAAAATTACCACAAAGATGAGAATCTCCAACTATTTACTTCTTGGCTTGAGACCACTGAGGATGGCAGGAAAGGAACCAATCAGACGGGCAATGTGTTCTTGGCAACTGTTGCTAAACACTATTGCAAGCAAATCTCTAACCCCAAGAAATTGGCAAGGAGCCTGAAGAATTGCTGGAGCATCATCCAGCAGGCTGTCAACAAGTTCTGCGGGTGTGTCCAACAAATCAACAACCAAAATCCCAGCGGTACTTCTTCTAGCAACAGAAATACAATGGCACACAGATTATATAACAAGCTTCAAGGGAAACCATTTGCTTACACGTGCTGCTACAACATCCTCCGCAAGTCTGCCAAATGGCATGACTACAATATTTCCTTGGAAAAGAAGAATGATCCAAAGAATAGCTTGACTGCCGCTCCATCCAGCCCAACCCTTGGCTCAATGCCCAGCTTGGGGCTGGCTACAGTGAATGTGGGTTCAGATGGATCTGGCAATGAAAACTTGCGTGCTCCTTCAGAACAACCAATTGGCAAAAAAAATAAAAGGCCGCATACCAAGATCAACAATTGGAAGCATCATGTCACAAGCATCTCAAAAAGATGGCTTCTGCTCACTTGGAGATAGCTATCATTGCAAAAAAACAGCAAGAGACTCTCAATCCTCAAAATGTCAATCTACAGAGCCTTCCCAACAAAGCAATCATTAACAAGGACTTGATTGGTTATAGCAAGATGGTGAAGAAGTATTATGAAATCAAGCAAAAGAAGATATTTGCTTGCCTTGAAGCTGAATTGGAAAAGGCGGCCAGGTAATTTTGGAAATGTCTTTTTTATTTGTTTTCCCGTATCCACTCTCATTAGCCTCATATGAACAGGTTGTCAATGGTTTTTTTGAATTGGCTTTGCTGTCTCAACTCTCATCAGGCTCAGATAAGAAGTTTTTTTCAATAGATATGAATTTCAATGAAGACTTTTTTTCTTTTAGCTGTGGCTCCTCACAAATTGTAATATTCTTTTTTACAAATGGAATATTGGGATTGTGATTGAATCTGGATACCATGAGAGAAAATATGAAAAAAAAAAAATTGTATTTCTCAAAAAGCTTGGACGCTTTGCTGGAAAATTATTTTTACTCAAGCTTTTACCAGTCATAGTTATGGGGTATTGGGTAACCTAGTGGATTGACAGGCCAAGATTAAAATGGTTGTAACCATTTTCCATTCCTCAAAATATGAAGCTTGGCTTTGAAGGGACAAAAAAAAGTCCATGGATGTCCAACATATTTGAGAAACATAATATATGTAACTCAATTGAAATGGTAAAAAACTACATCAATACATGGATGGAACCTAATTGGAATCTTCATCTTCATCAATTCCCCATGTTTCATCCCTTCCCTTATGCGCTCAAAGGTGGGAAATCAAATCATTCCACAATTGAGTTCCTGATGTTGCATTGGTTTTAGGCAAAAGTCGAGAATTCTGCGCATTGTCTGTTGGCAGGGTGAATTTGATTGGAAGGATGGCAAGAGTTGGTATGTAGATGTGATCGATAGGCACATTCCTCTCATTGTCCACAATCATGTTGTGGAGGATGATGCAAATTCTCATAACCAAATGCAGCTTTTGAAGACTCCACGTGAGTGCCGGTTGTGCAACAATGGCAAACTGTGCCTGTAGGACTCCAAATGCACGTTCAACATCTTTTTGTGTGGCCTCCTGCATCTTGGCAAAATGCTAAGGGATATGGTCAGAAACACCAAAATGTAAAAAAAGAGACATTTCAATCAATCCTTACCTTTTGTTCTAGCCCCTGTGGCTGCAGTAATGTCTTGAACAAGGTTGAATAGTTGGGATATATACCATTGGAAAGGTAATATCTTTGACTAGAGGAAAAGGCGGCTGCACCGCCCACCACTCTGAGACTCCAGCCCCCAGTAAAAAGTAGTTGTTTATTTTAGTTCTAAATTATTATTAAGGGTCCAGAACTTTGTTCATCGTTTTGGATAACAATAAGGTTTCTATTTATTTTCTCACTATTATAGGTTACTATGGTTGCCTTACGCTTATTAATTACTATTATAGTCATTTCTTGTCTTTTTGTATCAATTATTTGCATATGTACTACTGTTTTCAAGGTTTGTAAATGTGGTAATAATGTTGTTTTTATCTTTCATATATTTTCATATTTTCATTGTTACTTTTTCAGGTTGTCTCTGAATCAGTAGCAAGCTGACAAGAGAGGTCCAACCTCTGCTCAAACAAAGATGTTTGACAAATTTGACCACCCACCTTTTGGACTGCCACATGCAACAATTTTTTGGACAGGCCTTTACCAGGTCTTGTTGGACATGAGGCCTGATTCATTGTTGGCCAGAAGGTTTACCTTCTTGGCCAGAAGATTTAACTGCTTGGCCAGCAGGTTTACCTGCCCGGCCAGCAGGTTTACGTGCTTGGCCAGAAGGTTTACCTGCTTGGCCAGCAGGTTTACGTGCTTGGCCAGCAGGTTTACCTGCTTGGCCAGCAGGTTGACGTGCTTGGCCAGCAGGTTTACGTGCTTGGCCAGCAGGTTTACCTGCTTGGCCAGCAGGTTTGCCTGCTTGGCAAGCATACTAGCCTGCTGGCCGAGCAGGTACAGCCCGTACCAGCTCGGCCAGCAGGCTGACCCACCCGCTGAGCGCAGACCTTCTGGCCGGGGGTACAGGGTGTACCTGCTCGGCCAGCAGGCTGACCCGCCCAGTGATCAGTGCTGACCCGCCCACTGAGCAGGTACAGCCTGTATCAGCTTGGCCAGCAGGCTAGCCTGCTGGCCGAGAAGGTACAGCCTGTACCAGCTTCGCCAGCAGGTCACCCTGCTAGCCGAGCTGGTACAGGCTATATTAGCTCGGCCAGCGGAGTGACCTGCTTGCCGAGCTGGTACAGGCTGTATTAGCTCGGCCAGCGGAGTGACCTGCTTGCCGAGCAGGTACGGCCGGTACCAGCTCGGCCAGCAGGCTAGCCTGCTGGCCGAGCAGGTACAGTCTTTTCTGGCAGGGTGAGCAGGCTAGCCTGCTGGCCGAGCAGGTACAGCCTGTACCAGCTTGGTGAACAGGCTAGCCTGCTGGCCGAGCAGGTACAGCCTGTACCAGCTCGTGAGCAGGCTAGCCTGCCGGCCGAGCAGGTACAGCCTGTACCAGCTCGGTGAGCAGGCTAGCCTGCCGGCCGAGCAAGTACAGCCTGTTCCAGCTCGGTGAGTAGGCTAGCCTGCTGGTACAGACTGTACCTGCTCGGCCAGCAGGCTAGCCTGCTGGTACAGACTGTACCTGCTCGGCCAGCAGGCTAGCCTGTTCGCCAAGCTGGTGCCGGCTGTACCTGCTCGACGAGCAGGTCACCCCGCTGGCCGAGGTGACACAGCCTGTACCAGCTCGGCTAGCAGGTCACTCCGCTGGCCAAGCTGATACAGCCTGTACCAGCTCGGCTAGCAGGGTGACCTGCTTGCCGAGCAGGCCGAGCAGTCTGCTACCCCGCTGGCCGAGGTGACACAGCCTGTACCAGCTCAGCTAGCAGGTCACTCCGCTGGCCAAGCTGATACAGCCTGTACCAGCTCGGCTAGCAGGGTGACCTGCTTGCCGAGCAGGCCGAGCAGTCTGGTGAACGCATTCCGCCTAGCCTGGCCCAGGCCGACGATCCAAGTTGAGCATGTTTTGTGGGAGGGTGGGCTTTTCGTGGACATGCCGTGGCGAATTATGACGCAGTTGTCAGGGCTATGCTTTTGGGTGAAAACGACTGCTTGTACTTGTTGTTATGAAGACAAACAATGAAGTTTGGACTGAATGCGAAGTGGATGGCAAAGGGTCAGTTACGCGTGGCTAATGGCAAAGCAATAGAAAGAAAGGCCTCATACCGTGGAGCAATGATGAAAATTAAGCCAGCGGCGAAAGCTGGGTGTATCACAACGCGTAGTTTACGCAGTTGCTATACTTACCCACAACCATACAACTAACCCCTTTGCCGCGGCTTTTGAAGGACCCTTGGCGGAGGTGATGTCGACAGACCAAAGCCATTCGCCTTTAATGTGCAGGTGAGGGGGGATTGACCATAAAAGGCTGCGTCTCATCACTTGATCTGAAGCTAGGCTGCCCCCATAATCCGTAGCTTGAGCACGGAGGGAGCGGTCTCAGGTGACCCCCCGTTGAGTCTTTGGCTCACGGGGCCCGATCCAACCCCGTCCGACTGCCTAACCGCAGCCCCGGGTTTCACATTAAAAGGGCATAGGCCAAACCCACGATCCCAGTTGTGGTGAAAGCGTGGCTTTAATAAACTGGTATTATAGCTGTTTCCGTTGATGGTGTATTTGCATTTGGGAGCACGCCCTTCAACAATTTCCTTAAAAAAAGGAGAGGCATCCAAGATTGAGATGTTGTTGTTGGACCCAGGCATGTCAAATCCATAGATTGTTTGATGCTGTCAGCCTCTGTGATGCCAAGGGCTAATACCTTTTAGCTACACAAGGTGATAAGAGTGCAAAATAAGGGTAAAGTGGGGTATTTTCACGTAGAAAAGTAGTAAAGAAAGAAAATAAAAAGAATATAATTCTTTTTTATAGAGGGGCCTGCTGGCGCAGGGGTGTTTGTAGGTGCCCTCTAAATCAGAGATCTGCTAAGCAGGGTGGTATCTGATTAAGCAAACAATGGGTTTCTGCGTAACAGAAGGTGGTACCAAAGTGCTTTTCCAATTAAGGAACCAGAATGGGGACAGAAGGATAAAAGAAGTACTCACTATTGCTTCTTTTAAGCCAAAAAGCCACGTAGGGAAGTGAAGTAGAGCTGCTGGGTAGATTGGTAGGTTTCTGCGCAGGAGCTGGACACTTTGAAGGTTGATTTTAAGATTGAACACCAAGAATAAAACAGGCAAGCAGAGCAGAGTAACTGAAATAGGACAGGACACGGCGTAACTGATTGACTGTAATACTATAATGATGATGATGAACCACATTTGGCGTGGAAAGAGGGCTCTATACATACTAATTTCACTCATAGTAGAGGACCTTTCCTGCCTGTGTGCTTGTAGTTGCTGAATTTCAGCGCAATGTGGCCAATTTGGGAGATTGGCACTAACAAGGCTCATCCCAATGGCACTGCTGGTCCTTATTTCAGTGTCACAAGTGCTTTCCATGACCTTAATAACCTATTTAGTCATTGTAACCAAGGTACATAGCAACACTGACATGTGATTGTATCTGAAATGGGCCACAGATGACGGAAATGGGCCACAAATGGCTATGGCCAATCTTTAAAGGCCACGCTGGCTGTGTTAATCTTAGTATTCAAGGTTTTTATTACTTAAACCTTGCAAATCCGTCATGTAGAATCTACCTGTACACTGGTTATGCTTGTACATACCTGGTAACTAGGTAATTGCCTATTTCCACGCATTTGGCCAATTTCCAATTGGAATATATAATCCACACGCGGGGTTGGAGGTTTAAACCTCAATTGGGCCTAACTCTCAAACTATACACAACAACTCAATTATAAGTCCATAATTGGTCCTTTCACATACAGTATGCATATATATCAAGTACATACGTGTGTAATGTGCATCTGTGACACGTGGGTGTGGCCAATTCTTGCAAGTAATTGGTTCAAGGTGAAGGAGTAGGAATTTGGGGGTACTTCCAGTGAGGGACCCTACATTATTTTACATCAGGATTCAGAATATGACATAATATTCTAAGTTATCCTCAAGGTTTAGAAGTTATTCACACTTTCTGTAAAAAGTGGTTATTTATTTTAGTTCTAACTTATCTTTAAGGGTCCAGAACTTTGTTAAGGTTGTTTGGGTAAAAATAAGGTAAATAGTTATTATTCTTACTTTTATGTGTTACTATGGTTACCTTATGATTATTCCTTATTATGATAGTTATTTCATGTCTATTTGGTATCAATTATTAGCATATGTACTATTTTCAGGGTTTGTACATATGGTAATAATGTTGTTTTTATTTTTCATGTATTTTCCTTAATTCTTATATTACTAGTATTACTTTGTCAGGTTGTCTCTGACTTAGTAGCAAGCTGACAGATGCAACCACATCAAGCACAATCATTGGCACCTGCAAATCCAATCATGATAAGAAATTTGATCAACAGAAAAAAGAGAACAAAGGCTTGCTTTTCCCTTCCCTTGAAAAACTCCATGCCATGCTGTAGGGCAGTTTTTCCATTCCCAGTGCATGCAATCAATCAAGACAAGCATGCCAGGGAATCTGCAATCCTTCCCAAAAGCTAATAACCTTTCATATACTGCTCATTTGGAGATTGAAGATAACCTTTGCTATACAGATTGATGATTGCCTTGCAGAATTGATATAGGCAATCTGATGCTGTTGATTTGCCAATTTGGATGTACTCATTGTTGGCATCCAGAGCCCTGCCATGAGCCAATATTTGGACAGAGGACACACTCTTTTGAATGCCTCTCAGACCAAAATTCCCAAGGGCATTGGCCCTGTGAGTAAATTAAGGGTTGTACCTCTTGATTTCTTCAACAATCTTCAAGAACAGCCGCCTTTCACTACAAACATTTGTAATTTTACCCAAAGAAAAAACAACTGTTTGGGTTAGGCAAAATGTTAAATTTTTTCAACAAAATGGCTCAGTAATGAAAATTGAGCAAAACTGAGCATGCTCAGCAAAATCCCCTAAAGTTGCCAGAATGAATAAAATTGATTTCTGCTCAGTTTGTAAAAAAAAAAAAAAATTGCTGAGCATGCTCAGTATAGCTTATTTTTCACTTCTGACCATTTTTTGTAAAATTGGGTATATGTTTTGCCCATCCCAAGTTCACATTTTCCTTCTGGGTAGAATTGCAAATGTTTGTAGTGTTTGCATCCGGAAACGTTGACAAAACTGGTAATTGGTGTAAACGGGCGCTGGAGCAAAATAATCTTGGTGTAATTGATTGTAGCCGCTTTCAAAGTCTCTTCAAAGGTTTGGAGCTCTTCCTTTTCTGGATCCATCCTGCTTTGGCTTTCTTCTTTCTCTTTTTTTTTTTTTTCAAGTCAAATAACTTCTTGTGTTACCTCAGCGCCGCCTTGAAGAACAGCTGATAGATTCTGGGTTGAGCTAGAAATGATTATTGATTGAGTGCCAAGCAAATTCCGGACAATGGTGAGACAATTCATTGTGAAGTCAATTGAGTAGTGGAGAGATGAGATGAGATGATAAAAAAAGACAGGGGCAGGGGGACAAAGAGGAATGGCCTTTCATCATTTTTCACTGACGCTTTTGAGGACTACCGGTGCGTGCAGAAGGACTCCGGGTCCCTAAAGCTGGTAGCATGGTCCTCAAAAAAAAAATTAAGTACCCGGATTTAGAGCCCGCAGTGGAGATGCTCTAACATTGCGCACTGCCAGAGGGGGACTTGGATATGTTTTAGGTCTCCTTGACACTCATAAAAAAACAGTCAGCAGAGAGAGAGAGGAAGGAAGGGGGGGGAGGGGGGTGAAGGTGTTGGAGATAAGGAGACACATCTTGTTGAAAAAGCTGCTCTGATGTGCACTGGAATGTAAATGTAACAGTGAGATACATATTATGGACAACACATTGAAAGAAAACACAACTACATACTTGATCACACGGAGGGCACAAGAATGCATGCTGCAAACCTGCAGGGCCTTGGGGGCTCATGAGTCTGGACTAGTCTCTGGGACGGACAAGAACAACATGATGCCTCTGAGAGCATCTGTACCGGTCCGGCTACTTTGGCCCACAGCCAAATTTGAAGCTAAGGTGCAGATAATTACTAGCTGCAGCCTTTTCAACCATATTGGTTGGGCTAAATTGCTCTGTTAAAGTAGCTAGCTTCAGAAAAAATGCTCAAGCGTACCGGACGGAACCAAAATACCAAGCAATGCCTTCTGTTGGAGGAACTATTTGGAGAATACAATATGGAAGAATAAGAAGAAGAAGAGTTGGACTCTTTGGAAGACAACAAATCTGATTCAGAAGAGGAGCAAACCAGCAAACTGCACTGCCAACCAAATAAAGAAAGGAATCATGTCAAAGGTCACAAAAAATTGATGAACAACTACTTCAATAATGATTCAAACTAAAACAATTGTGATTTTGAGAGGAGATGAAGGATGAGGAAAGAGCTATTCCTGAAGATTTTTGCCAATGTGGAATCTTCTTTTGCTTATTTTGTTCAGAAACCAGTAATTGTTTTTCTTTTTTCTTCTTTCTTCATGAGATTCAATACTCACAAAACTGTTATTCATTCTCTATTTAGGACTTATACAGGCAAAGGAGGTCTTTCAAGCACCCAGAAAATAACTTTGGCAATACGTCAACTGGCCTACGGTGTGAGCCTGGGTCTCTTATGTGACAGCAGGACACAAGATTGGGGAACAGCAAAGTTTTATTTCAAAAGAGTTAAGCGGACAAGGAAGGGGAGGAAGAATAGAAAGAAGATTAATATATGCGTCTTTTAAGACAAGTGTGTGGGCTCAACCTTTACTAGGGAGGAGAGTAGAGCCAGGCCGTGCCACAGCCTCTTCAACCTGAGAAGCAGGAGAAGGTACAGTCTAAGACTGCCTTGATTTTTAGGCTTAAGGCCAAGGTTACTTATAAGGAAACCTGAGTGAATGAGTAGCTCCACTGGACTAGGATGATAATGAGAAGAGTTCTTTATGATTGGGTGAAGGGATGTGGCTCTAGATGAAGAAGAAAGGAAGAGAAAGATAGGGGAAGGATAAGATCAAAGCTCCAATGGAGCTTTGAAGAAAGAGAGATTGGTAAAGCTGCTTACTTGTCAGACAGGTGACACCAAATGACCACGACACAACGGCAAGGAGAAATGATGGGACCTGGAGTTCTGATGAGTGAGGAGTGTTTTCCAATGGTTCTGTTTCTTCTAAGTTACGGTTGGTGAGTGATGATGAAAATTTTCATCTGCCCAACTCTGAAGATCAAAACAACCGTTGTTTTAGAAGCTGTGGCCAATCACAACGGTGGGCTGATACCAATACTTGTATTGGTATTGTGTTGTAAAGTAACAAAGATTTTGTTATGATACCCACCCATTGTTGTATTGATTGCGCAAGGCGCCGATAACAATTAACACTGTCGACCAGGTGGTTTGGTCCATCCTGCTCCCCACATTCAAAATCCACCCGGGTTATGGGTGATCCACCTGGGTGGTTGCTCCCACTTTTTTGCCTCCAAGTCAAGCAGCTTATAGGAGCCATAGACTCATTATTCTTAGTCCCACAATGAAGCGCAAGCGCCGGCAGTCCCCTCCAGCCAGCCAGGAAGTTCCAGAAGTCATATACCAAGATTTTAAATTGCTGGTTCACTTGTTGTGCAAGATTTTGAGCCTTGGAAAAGATGTCCTGTATCTTTATAAAAATCCCAGCCACTAGTGGTGCCTTCAGAACAAGTCGCTTCTCAAGGGTTATTTTTTTCAATCATAGAATCTTGAAAACAGAAAAAAGGCATGTGATTACAGCCCAAACACAAGAAATCTGTCCTTTCAAAACCACCTGGGTGGTCCAGGGGGTGCTGAGGCCCCATCCCAAATCCCAGACCCTGGGTGGACCACCCGGGTGGTGCTGTACAGGGTACAGCCTTAATAACAATTACTTTGAGGGCTGGAAAATAGCCCTCAATAACAGCCAATACAGGATATTTTTGGTAAATACAGCCTGTATTGTTATTGTAAAATATTGATGTTCTGTTTGGCTGTCCACTGTTATGTTATATGTTTTTCAAAATCTCACACAACACAAGTTTTCAAATTTGGCTGTCATGAAAATCTCATGAAATTGGTGTATGTTATGACAGTGTGTTCGGCAGGCACCATCATCTCACAAAACAAAAGCCCCATCACAGCTTGTGTTTGGCGTTCTGGCACAGCAGCTCTTTTGACTGTATCCCACTCTTGCAGCTTTATCCCCTTCAACATGAGTCCAACTTTTCAAGCAGAAATCAACTCAGCCTTAGCACTGCAAAGAAAGCAAAACAATCAAAACAAACAGATGATTCTCTTGATACCAATACTCAGGCAGCAATTATAAACCATATTTGAATAACTTGCTTATAATTGCTGCCTCATATGCCTTTGTTGTTTGTCAAAGATTCTGAAGAACTTTCATCAATTGATTCAAATCCAGCATCAAAGTTGCTCAGTATGGATAAGCAATTGGCTATCTTTCTGTACATTGTTGGGCAAAATGCTAAAAATAGGCAAACACAAGACCAATTCCAACACAGAAGGGAAACAATCTCTTGAGTCTTCCACCACATAGTTGGCTTGTTCCTTCAGCTCCAACAGAAATATAGCCAACCCCCAGCTCCCGGAATCCCCTACAACTACATATCCAAAAACAGCAAGTTTTCTCCATTCTTCAACCCATGCATAGGGGCCATAGATGGCTGTCATGTACCAGCTTGCGTACCAGAAGCTGAAGCTGGCACATATTGAAATCGGAAAGGGGTGTTATCTCAGAACATCCTTGGAGTGGTCAATTTTGAAATGAACTTTACCTATGTCATGGTTGGATGGAAGGGATCAGCTCACAACTCCAGGGTTCTTGGAAGTGCTCTCTCCAATGACTTCAAGATACCGCAATCTTCATTTTACCTTGCCAATGCTGGTTACTCCCTTTCAAGAGGAATTCTTGTACCATACCAAGGCGTTTGATACCACCTGCGCAAAAATGTACAGGCAGGCAAAAGGTGAGCTTGCTTGTTTTTCTTTTGATCAAGAAAAGAAATCTGATTTTTTTTATCTTCAGGCCTGAAACAAAAGAAGAACTTTTCAACTTATGGCACTCAATGGCTCAAAACGTTGTTGAGCAATTGTTTGGGACATGGAAAAAATGGTTTCCAATCTTGGTACACCCAATGTAATATAGCCTGGAGACCCAAGGGAACATTGTACTTGCTCTTGCGGTTCTTCACAACATGATAATTGATAACAATAGGCAACCCAAGTTTTTTGACGACCCCAACGCAAAGCATGCTGGCTTTGGCGCAGAAGAAGATCCAGCCCCAGAGCCAATCCTGGCCACCCAAGCAAGAGAGCAAGTGGAGCTTCAAATGTGGAGGGACACAATAGCTCAGAATATGTGGGAGCAGTACAGACACCATCTGAGCAGAACCAGATGAAGTGCTGTATTTTGCTTTACTTTTTTGTGAATGACTTGGATGATGTTTTACCTCTCTTGCCATTTTTTTCCTTGTCACCACTCATGTTCTGTCACTTGGTCAATTTTTCCTCTCTTTCACTGGATTCTTTCTCACTTGTTTTCAACTTGGCTCAATGCAGGCAAGAAAAAAAGGCTTTGAAATGTAATAAATTTGATTGATTTCTTTCTCACTTGAGTTAAGTGCAATCAATACAGAAATGATGTCATTTTTATTGTTTATATAGTATTTCTCAATGTATCAATTTTTGATCCAAGGCACCAGAAAGAAGAGGATGAGAGAAATATTATAGAAGAACTTTTCATCCAACTCCAAGGCACCAGAAAGACAAGGATGAGAGAAACAATATATAAGCCTTAAAATTCATCAACATTGTTGCGGCAAGCAGCTGCAGCCTTGTGCAAATTGATCTGTTGCTGTAACTAGGCCTGTGCGTGTGAGTTGTTGCAAATTGCAAGAAAATTTTTGGCTTTGGCTTCATTCTCCATGACACCAAAACCAGCAATGAGATCTTGTTTGTTGAGGTTACTTGCAAAATGGTCCTGAAATTTGTCCATCACTTGGGCAACATGCTCCAGTGAACCATCTTGCGACAACACAAAAGCATCAATTAGCTGCTCCAAGGTGGCCTCGTACCAATCTCCATAGGTAACACAATGTTGGCAAGAGAGTCGCGCGCCAGGAGTTTGAGAAGACCCAGTGTTGTCATTGTGTAAGTTGCCTTTTGACTGATCAGCAATTTCCTTGTGTTGTTTGATTGCATGAGTAGCTGAAAACCTCCTTAAGACCCCCGTAGCGCTATTCCCACCAAATATGACTGTAAATTTGTGGAACTCTGGGAAAGGTGCATTCTTGAACTTTTTTGCTGCTGGGTGTGAGATAAGGAACGGGCCCCATAAATCCTTGGAGGCAGTAACCATACACTGTTTCTCATTCCAGGCAAAGCCACTTGCTTCCCTGCATGCCACAAAGGCACTGTACCACTTTTTGAAGGTCTGGAAAAGGAAACGTCAGTATGATGATATTTGAAATCAATTTGAACTATTTATGAATTGGCTTACTTGATTCAACTTTGATTTGACCTTTTTATCATTGAATTCAGCGTCTGGGAACTCCTTCTGTATGTTGCATGCCACCCATCAATGGAATTCAGTTTTGAAACCAGCCTCCACCCTCTTCGCAGCCTCAACAGCTTTGACGTACAATTCAAGCGCACTCTTCTCCATAGCAGGGCTCCAGATAAGCTTATTACCACCCTGCGCATTCTCCTGCATATCTTGAGGCACCAACTCCTTGTTGATTGGGGGCTGTGATTGGATAATGGTCTGTTGCAACAGATTGGTTGGGTTTGTGGCAGGTGCATCACGTGAAGAATTGATTTCAGTTTGTTGGGTCCCAATTGGAGTTGCTGGATCTGGTTGGGTGCAATTTTCTGTAGCTGGAGTTGGTTGGGTCCCAATGGGCGCGGCTGGAGTTGATTGGGTCCCAATCGGTGTGGCTGGTTGAAAGCCTTGATTTCCATGTTTTCTGGCGGGTTCTGTTGGACTGTTGCTAGAAGTATGTGTAGTGATGTGTGTTGCAGATTGTTGAATCACTGCTGGACAACCTTTTCTTCCACGCGGCATTCTTGTTGAGGTTCCACATGCCATTTTTCAAGCTTGTTGAGGAGTAGTTGAATGGGATGGATGAGATGATGGAGGTGCATATGACACCAAATTCAAGTCCAGACCTGAATTTGCAATTGGGCTTGGGTTATGTGAGGAGCGTTGTCTGGGGTGATGTGAGGTATAACATCACACACCGCACCAAACCCAAAAATTTCAAATGTTTTAACAGGACCCCGGAGACCCCCTATATAGGTGGGTAACCAAAAATCCCAGATTTTGCAAAAATTCATACATTTTCAGAGCCCATTCATACCTTTTTTGTGAGTAACCTTTTCACTGAGGGGCGGGTTTGGGGGAGGGGAATTTCAGATGGGGGATTGGGGGGTAGATCACTCATTCCAGAGCCAATCAAGTGGATTTATTTCATTTTTTCAGCCAAATAACACAATGAATGATTCATATTGGATGTGTGATGCCACTAAGGCATTGAAAAAGAACAGAAAACCATGAAAAAAGGTGGAAAAAATTGGTCAAAACTCATCCTTGACCCAACATTCATACATCCAGGTGAGCATGCTACATGAAAAAAATGGCCATTCATACCTTTTTGGTGAGTACCATTTGTGATTTTTGGCCAAAATTTTATACCTTTTGGTCACCCACCTATATAGGGGGTCACTGGGGTCCTGTTATAACCCGGTGAGTCCCTGTGATGTCCATGCCTAATTTCACATGATTATCACACATGACAGGGGCGGCCAAACCAGGCCTGAATCTTCAATACTTTCTCAATAAAAATAACAAAAAAAATATTTATCAATACGTTATGTATTTGAACTAAAATATTGTAACATATCATAACGGCCCACCGTTGCCAATCAACGCTTGTGGATATGGCACTGTTTCTTTGGAACTGTGGGATCTCTGAACAACATCAACATGTTTTCCAGTCAAAGTGGGTTATTTTGACCGTTCCAGCACGCTTCTGGAGTCCTAAAAACATGGTGGCAATCATGAAGACCTGTGTGATCCTCCACAATATGATTGTGGGGGATAACAAGCAAAATTCCAATGAATCATATCAATTCCCTCCAAATATGACCCTGCTTCCACCTTGACCAACCAAATACTTGTTTTCACAGAAGCAGATATGGAAATTCAAACTCAAGTCCGCCTTACAGCATTGTTGACTCACAAACAATCTTATTGACATGAATTGGGCTTGTTATGGGGTCAGGAACAGCTTTCCTGAATGATCATATTGCATCTTTGTAGAGAATGAAACGTGTAAAAAAGCATTTTTATTTTCTTTTATCCAAGTTTATTAAAAACATGACTGTATGCAAGGAAAGATCAAGGGTTCACCCTGTGAATTACTGACAAAGTTTAAAAAAAGTTAATCCCCAAACCTTGCAGCCTTGGATTGACCCTCCAGCTTGTGCGTAAGCAACAAGTAAAAAAGGGCCGGTCATTTTGGATTTGCAAGAGAGCAGCCTAATCAATGGCAAAGTAGGGTTCCCTCAGGGATTGGAGCGGACAAAACGAACTTGTCAGCCTCTGTGATGCCAAGGACAGGAACCTTTTAGCTACACAAGGTGATAAGAGTGCAAATGATGGGTAGAGTGGGGTATTTTCACGTAGAAAAGTAGAAAAAAAGAAATAAAAAGAATATAATTCTTTATT